>JAAOWG010000775.1:0-11391 GCA_036491945.1 Paranurophorus simplex
ATCATATTTTTGATATTGAAATGAAAATGTCAACTGCATGTGGAAAAAATATATATCAAGATCATATGCACGAAATGAGAATCAATGAGAGAAAGGAATCAGTTTCATGAGTGATGTGATGCGCTGCATAATCTTGGATGATATGAAGCGATGGGATATCACATTACAAAAGCGCTTATCTCTTCATGCTCACTCATTTCGTTTCAATTTGATTCGCAAAACACAACACACTCCGAAAAGTGACACTTGAGCTAGAGTGGGTTGTTGGTGGATGTGGAATTTAACAAAGAAAGTCGGTCTGGTGCATAAATAAATGCTTGTGCATTATATTCATTCCTCAATATCTCTCACTACATTAAACATCTCATACAGAAAAATCATTATCCATCATTGTTGCGGTGGGAAGGGAGAGAAAGAATCATCTGCTTAGTGATCTTTTTTAAATCCTAATGAAATACACTCCCAATGAAATGGATTGAACTATATAATACTTTATTAAAAAAATGATTTGATGCATCTACCTCAACTCATAATAAATAAATAGGTTCATATTTTGCAAGCAAATGAAAGGAAAGGTAGAAAGCCTTTGTGAAAACCTTATAAATGGAAATGATGAGTTGAGATTGTGCCCTAATATGGTTTTTTTTGAATAAATTTATAAAACAACATTAAGAAAACATAATGATGTTGGCTTTTTCCGTCAAACGTGCGGTGCAGGGTTTTTGTTGCTGACATTGTATTAAATCATTAAGGGTAAAGGATGTCATGGAACAGGATGGTTCGATTTTGAGAGCACATTAAGAAAGAAAAGGGTGACAGAGTGGTTTGAATCAAAAAAGAGAAAAGATTGAGAAGGGTGATGCATTCATAAAGTATGCTGTTGATTTGTACAATAAATAAACTTGTTCTTAACCTCTGGATACAATGTTCACAGAATGAATGAAGGAGTTTGAAAATCCTCAAAATCCCAGGAACATAAAACCATTCCAGAAATCAAAGCTTCCAAGATGGCTTTTGAAAAAGGGAGACGACCACCCTTAAGTGTTTCAGAGGGATGTTGACTTGTTGTGTCCGGAGTATACAAGGTACAAGAGTACAGAAGGGAAACGTCATTGAAGATGTCATAAATCATGTAAATTTATGAATACACTACGTCTTGGTTGTTGAATACTAAAGGAAAAGAAAGCTATACGACCCTATCTGTATTCCACCACGTACTTTTAGCTATTACCTTCCAAACCCGTTTTCACTGCTTATAATACTAATCTTCATTTCTCCAAACGACAATTCATGATATTTCCAAGAAACTCAGAATCACACGACCCTCAAAACAAGTGGGGATGATGATTCCATAGGGTTCTTTTAACCTAGCTGACATTGCAGGAGATTGTAAAATGAGAATAATTTACAATATAATAATAATAAAACCATTACACGTATTTTAACAGGAAGAATAAGTCAACCGATGACTCTGGTTTTATGGTGACATGATTTTTTTCCTGCTAATTAAGTAATGACATAAGTCCAAATTGGTGAGATTGGTAAAGACTACAGCACAATGAAATTTGATTTCTAATTACACATTTTATTGAAGAAATTGAATGAAAATTGTTTGCTTTGCTATAAAATTCTATTAATTGGAATAATAATAATGCATATGTGCATTGAGGGGTGGGGAAGGCAGAATGGAGTTGATTTACGTTTGAAATATCTTTGTGACTGTTGGTTTTATTCCATCTAATACAAAATTGTTCTTTCTCCGTTTGAACAAATCCTCTCAAAGAATGGTGATAGATGCAATTTAAACTCACATCCAAATCTCCTTTACTCACTACTTCGTGATTTCAATACTAAAGACAATTCAGTTTCTCTTCCTCCTTAACTACAATAATGTTCAAAAGTGGATGGAATAGGAGTCACCATCAACAGAGAAAGCAAGTCTATCATTTCTTAAGCCACTAGTAGATGCATATCAAAAGTCAAATACTTCCTTCCTTTTTTGTGGAAAAGTGCCACTTGTACAATTTCCTTGTGTATCTATTGAGAAATATGAAATGATGCAGTGGGATGGATTACCTCAATTGGAATTCCAAACTTTCTCTAATATCCTCCATTAAAAAGGTATTGGATTCTCTATGTTTGTCAGCAATGGAATTGGTTGCAGTGATATCGTGTCCTATTTGAAACCGATTTTACGATTCGATCAAGCATAAAATGACAATCTTTTCCTTCACATTATTTTTCAACACGCTATTTCTTGAATCTTCCAAGGATAACACAAAAGCGGTCACATCCTCAAAGAACTACGTGTTCAATTTCCCCTCAAGCAAAAGAGTTACAAGAAAAGAGGTTTATGCAGCTCGTAACATTCATCTAAAATTAGCATAGGATTCAAGATCCAATGATACTATTTACCCCTATTGACAACATTAGGGTTCAAAACATATACAATAAGATATTAACAATAACCAAAAATATTACATTTCAAAACTATTTCCTTTGACCAAATATTTCTCACGTTGTTCTATTAGGTAAATACATATGTAGATTGATGGAATAGTATAAAGTTGATACATAGGAAAGTGTGAAAGGAAAGGTGTGATTGTGTGTAAATATATTTCTATTTATTATTATACATGTATTTAAAGAGAGGGAGAGAAAGAGAGAGAGCGAGATATTGAAGGAAGTTAATCAAGTAGAAGCGATTTATAAAATTGAGTTTTGGTTCATTCGTGGTTGTATTCATCTGAGAAAATTATAAAGTTAATCTAATTCATAGTTGAAAAGGGTCTCACAACAATGTGGTAGGATCTGCAGTTTAGATTAGGGCAATTGTGAGAGAGTAATATATCAGTGGTGGTAAAGGGGGGCATAATAATACAGCATAAGCGATATCTGATACAGAGACCAGCTAGCTTCCACATGAAACCACACAGTGTTTTGAAAAGCATGGCGAAGAGCGAGCTACTAGAAGCTTCATTCTCCAAGTGCAAATCATCCTCAGCCTCGATTCAATTAGATCGTATCGCGATTCCAGAGCTGACATTGCTTTTCCGACGCTCATCCAATATCACAGACACAAAGTTGGAAGAAGTTTCCAATTTCAACGGACTACGGCCTATGTTACAACAGGCCATGGTGACATTAGAGAGAATATGATTCGAAAAATTTTAGCCATTTCCCCCTCAGCCCCCACCCACCCACAAGCACCTTACTTGTTCATTACCCTCATTTCATTGTAGCTCAAACTCTTTATCTAACAAACTATTATTTCAGTAGAGAAAGAACAAGTGTGGGTCGGGAATTTGTCGTTGGCTATGCTTTCATGTGGTTTTGGCTCTAATGTGTCAAATTGTTTTCATTTAGGATTACCTAGTAAATGTGGTTGAAATTTCAAACTGATCCATCCCATCCATCCTTCCGAGATGTATGTCTCTTTTCTCAGTTTATCCCACTTAAGCCACCCATTTCCCGATTCCACCGTAATTACTGTAATTGCAGATTAGTTTCTCTCTGATCTCATGGCTAATAAAGCGTTTGTTACTTGAACCCTCTTAATACTCATTGTTCTACTTTGAACATTAAGCTCATTTACACAAGTACAGAGACAAGGGACAGAGAGAGTGGTTGGAAATGATGGTGATATAAATTCACAAACTTTGTTTACGTTTTTGATAAATTCTCAGCAGCAAGGGATTATAGTAGCCTTATACACTTTGGATTGCTATAAAATTATTAAACAACAATTAGGGGGGATGCATAGTCCATTTTTGTCTGCAGTACAAATCGGGAAATAAAACTACTAAAAAAATATGGAAAGTATAAAATCAGTGAGACCTGGTCCATAAAATGAATTGCATCATATGCAATAACAATATGAGCTGGACGAGAGATAAAGCTGATGGGGACCATAATATTGGGATACCCGAGGCAGAATAAAATAAAATCTACAAAATTTCCGTAACCCATAAACGTTACTTGAATAACGCAGCAAGTCCTGGTCATTCGCCAAATCCTCTAGCTCCACCACATTTATTTGATTGTTTTGAAATCTCTTTTGAAAAACGACTCACCTTGTATGGGACATAAAAACTGACAGGGAAGTTGAACAAGTCAATTGGAGAGCAATAATGTGGAATCTTTTCTCCACAGTAGTAACTTAATAATAGCATTATACATTTATTTTTTTTATTTCTTGTTGAATTATAGAGTCCGTCAGAGAGTAGAGATGATGATGAGGAATCCGTAGAAGAAAAACTTTTCTCTTCTTTAGCTTATGAATTATTACATCCATGATAGAATTTCAAATGTGAAGTTATAGATAAAGTCGGGGAGTCAGTGTGGTCGTTTTATGATTGAATGCCTCAGTCTCCCCCTTTGCCTTTGCTCTCTTATCTTCCCAATGAATCCCATGTGCGGTCATTTTTATTAGAAAAACCCCTTTCATAATAGCTTTCTACTCTTATCTTTTTGGCAGTTAGTGTGATGTCCATTTGTGTCTCAACCCCGTGCAACACCACAACCTATATATAGCGTGTCTCATCATTTATATGCAACCATCCAATATTTTATTATAGAGCAAAGTAATTTGATTTCACATTTTTTTGTTTCCTATATAAAAGAATGAGTACAAGGAAAGCTGTTTTGGATGCTGTTGGTTATATAGGGAATAATATAGTTGACCTCATTCAATCATCATTATTATTATGACAGAGGCCCTAATCCACCAAACCACCAACAAAATCACCATCCCCGTCTTTTCACTTAAAGACTCAAACAATGGTAATGGACCGGACCAGAAAAGTGATTGCCACCCCTACTAAAATCCCATAAAGAAATCTTTTTAACCAATCCATGACATTGGTGCTGGTAGCACGTTCAATAATCTTTCCTATTTTAATCTATCCCATTAATACATGACATCATGTGGAACAAAGTCATCATTTTCCCTTGTCAAAAGTCATTCTCCAATAATTCATGGCCTTTCAACATTTTTTCCCTCAAACATCCTTTAATCAGGAAATAATGTGGTTGGTATGATTATTCCAAACTTTGTGTATGATAAGCGGAAATGCAGTGAGTGTGAATAAATGAGTAGTTATGTATATGTGCATACGAGTAAATCCACATTTCAAAGTCAATTTCCCTTCGGTGTAATAAATCTCAAAGTAAAAAGTAAGCGGTCAGAAATGCTCATGAATATCATCACAAGACAAGATGTAATGTTGCTAAGGGTTGAATAACGATGGAGGAGAGAAAGTGAGAAATGTAGAATCCAAATCCAACTGACCACTACTTCTACCATTGTTTGTTTAAATATTCATAATCCAATCTCTGTCATCCCCTGAATACAAATTCATGAATGAAAAACATTTGCTTACGGGGTTGAAAGAAAGTGGATTTGAGATTTTTTTTATTTCATAAATCTTTCATGATCATCATGCTTCTTTTAAGCAAGGAATGTTTATTTGAATTTCACAACTTTATTCATCAAAAAACAATCTACAATGCATTTATTACCTGGAGTTGGAAAAAACTTGATTCAAGTTGTACTTGAAAATTTTCTACATTTCCGTACATAATCATAAGAAAGTGATGTAACAACAGAAGCACCTTAAATAAGTGTTACTCTTCTCATTAAATTCCTAACCTATTATTTAGAATTTTTTCGAAATAATTCCGAGTATTGTTAATTCCTCTTTGCTCATCTAATTTTCGAGTATACATTGGATTCATACTAAATGGCAAAGTTAATATTTACACATGAGATAATAATAACAATTAAGAGAGTCGTTTGTTGATACCTTGCTATTTACCTGCCAAATCAGTCAGTTGCAAACAGTGAAGATCATCATGCAAGTTGAGGATTAATCATAAACGACGCGTGTATTTGGCATATAAGGATATCAATGATGAAATTCGTTTTGAGTGAGAGGAACTGCTCTGAAATTTGGGGTTTGTATTGCATCTTAAGATTGCTTCTCCTACTCTGAGGATGAGATTACACCATTCCCTCTGATTCCGGGATGAGGGTTGCGACCAATGGGGGTTAAATTTCCGTTCATTTGGATTCTTGAGTCAACACCATTAATGGGTCCGTTTGTTGGGTTTGTTGGGTTCTGTAAAGTAACGATAATTGTAATGACCAATAAAAAGGTAGTTGAAGGGATGTAGAAGAGGGTGAGCAAAACAATACCGGAATGTGTTGTTGTTGTCTTTGCTGTTTAAGATTTGGCATTGAGCCTGGTCCAACAACAGGGTTAGTGTTCATGTTGGCAAAAACCATTCTCTCTTCATAATCATATTCACACAATATTCGATTGTCACATAGGTAGAAACGATCACCCACACAAAACCTAGAAAGAGTGGAAAATAACTTTCACCACAAAACACAAACATTTAAACTTATTTATGAGGTTATTACGAGTTGAGGAATGGACCGGATAATTTAATTGGCATGTTATATAAAGGAAAATCAAGTAGTTGGTTAAACTAGTGTATGACTTGGGGTTAACCATTGAAACAAACATTGGAGCTTATGCGGAGAGTTTGTAATAATGAAAGGCCGTAAAATAAGTCATTTCATGATGGGCCACATGCGACAGATGTTAACTCGTGCATGACCTCACAGGAAATCAGGGCCAGAGAAATAAACAATTGAATAAAATTGAGGTAGAAAAACAGGTAGAGGTAGTGTGGCTTTTTTCTCTCTTCTTAGCTTAATTGGGATGGAATATGCCACGCAAGAAAACGATTGGGAGAGAAATACTTTGTGTCCTTTTTTCATAACCGTACGTGCTCCATCCTTCTTTATGGCATATTTACAATTCATTTTGTTTATTTTATTGGTTGACATTTAATTTGGAACAGCACGGTGAATGAGATTGGTCACCACAGGAAATTTATAAATTTATATAACTTCAACTTTTTTAAAAATATCAAGTTAAGTAATTGTGCTTTTAAATGAGCATCTTAAATAAATAAGAATACATAGTACATAGGCATAATAACGCAAATAGTAATCTCATGCTAATTGCATGATTTATATGATTTTAGTGTATTTGCTCAGCATGATTTCGTGCAAATAAAAATTTGGTTAAATGTAAATAAAAAATGATCTATTATGGAGAAAGTGAAGGGTGCTGTGACTGTGGAAAGCATGTCCTTCATAATTCCAACTGCACGTGATTCATTAAATGATAAACATCAAATTTTAATTTCCTTGCTCAAATTTTATGTTAATGATACTAGTAGCTATTTCATACAATATGTATTGTTATTTTGGAAACTTACCTGTGATTGCATTGTTGACAAGCAAAGCATTCTAAATGATAAACATTGTTCCTTGCTCTCATTACCATCTCAAAGGCTGGGATCACTTTGGAACAGGCTGCACAATACCCAGTACTACCGAACAAACGAAGGTAGTCTCTTTTACACAATATTAAATTGGCTTTCGTATACAGGGTTGAACCTACTTCACCTAATCGACAATCGCAGCATCCGCACTTGAGACAATCTTCATGCCAAAACATATCAAGGGCTTTAAGAAGATATCTGAAATTTTTGGGAAAAATATATATTTAATTACAAAAACGCTATAGACGACGTTGCAAACCTTTCTGTAATCTTTTTATAGCATCCAGCACATTCTTTGGTCATGTCCATATTTTGAGTTTCCGCTTTGATGTTCATCATATTGAAGCAAGGAGGAAGGAAGGCTCTGAAACAGTAAGCACAAGAAGGTAAGGAAAATAATGGATTTTTATATAAATTTGTCGTTTGTTGAGATTTAAATTTTTAAAGGCAAAATCATGCTACCCTAAAAATGCTGGGTTTGTCCTATAAAAGAAAACATTGTGAAAGTGAACAAGGAAAAAAGGGAAGAATGGTCATTGAAGAACAGATTTGTGGGCAAGAGAGAAAAATTAAAGGAAGGAAAATGGCCAATCTCTGTGGCTGTGTGGCATAATCGATTTGAGAAACGAAATTGGAATTCGTTGGTCCTTTTTGAAGGTTTGTACAAAAATGACATTCTGTATACAATAGAGATTGTAATCTGCAAAAGAGGTAAAGAAAGGTATTCTAGAATGGATCTGGCTCCTGGGCGTTGAATAGCGTTAAAAATTGTTGATTTTTGTCGCTCTTTCCTACTTCATTCAGTTGGATGCCTGCTTCAATTCTGCACAGCCACCAAGCTATCGTTTCCATCCCCCCCAAAAAAGCACACATGAATAGTGAATTCTCATAAATAGTAGTCAGATATAAAACATTCTAGCTAAACTGTTCAAAAACGTTTGAGAACTTTGTAGACAACAGCATTTGTGTCATGGGCATCTTAAAATCTCCCTTTCCTTTTTCGCCTAAATTAGCACACCTTATTACGTAGAGTTGAACTAGCTGTTACCCATTATACAATAGGGACTTGATCCCTCAAAGTTGAAAAACATCAAAATAATAAAAGAATTTCTGCAAAATCCCAAAAATCAAGTTGCATTTCCTGGACGACTCACACTTTGTGAGCAAAGTAAAAGTTTGAGAAACAGGGAGAGGAAAGAAAAGAAAGTTGCCCATCTATTTTGGCTGCGATAAAATCATAATTGAGTCGACGTGACACAAAGATTTGCACACACGCCGGAGTCACTCTCCTCTCTTCTGGATTTACCCAAACTTGTTACACTTTACTCTGATAAACCGGAATCGGTTTTTCATCGAAATGACCTGCAGACAATCCCCTCCCACCAATTTCATTTCGGACAAATTCAGCACCTTTTACAATCCTGATAATAATATGCTTCACCTGTTCTAAATAAGCTAAATCACCAACTTATCATTGACTTGTGGTGACATTGACAACTAACTAACTATATATTATATATGTATGTATATATAATATATTCTTGATTTTCAAGTGCTTTCACATTTACTCCCACTTTCATACATTACATACATTAATACTATAAATACGCTCTTTCTCTCTCTTTCACTTTTTCTCTGCCCATTTAATTCACAAAGCGTCAGAGAATTGAGTTGGTGCGGTGCTAAATTATTTCCTGTCATTAGTAATGGAGCCATCATTTAAGAATGACTTCATGATTCCCACTCCATAACTTCTTACTGTGATGAAAAAGTATTTCACAAATCCTGGTGGAACGATTTTTCATTTTAATAGTCAAAATGTCCCTCTCCCTTAGGCAGACTGGTAATCAAGACAGTTGCAAATTGAACAGAAATTTTCCAACTTTTGAATCCCCCCAACTTTCTTTTGTATTCAAACATTATTTGGTATTCTTGGATGATTTGCCATTTTCTGGACATATCAGTTAAATGGGAGTAATTTAGCTTTCCCTGTACACCTAACTTTGAGAACAATGGCCGACTATCTTTGTCCCACAATGCCTACCCCCGTCAACCTTTTGTTCCATAAACTTTTCTTTGTAATAATATAACTGCAATAATCGCTGTTATTCAAAATGACCAAGAAAACGTCTAGCTTTTCCTCTAACCTCAACAAAGAAGGAAGAATGTGTTGTTCCAAGGGAATTTCTACATTTGCATTATATTTGAATGTTCCAAACTGAAACCACAAAGCAACATATAAATGTGTTGATGTGAATAAACGGAGAAATTTAGAGAAAGTCCATGAAAGTAAAGTTGGTTTGTCCTCAAATCTGAGTGAGAAAGTTGTATAACAATGGGACAGTTTTTGAGACCAAACAAAAGAGTCCTATTAGAGAATATCGTTAGCAGGAGTCAGCTTAAAGGGGAAAGAAGAAGAGTTGAGAGAAATGGAGAGAGAAAGAGAGAGAGAGAGTCAGTGTCATTGCATTAATTATTATTCCATATAACAATAACGATAATAGAGAAAGGGAGAGCGTGGAGTATCAGTCTCATCATCGTCGTCGTAATATAAAACCCTCCCATAAATAATGCTGTCCATGATACAATTATAATTAATATTTTCTATCTCCTTTATTTATCTCTCGATGACTCCACAAGGCACCAGCTCAACTAACCCATAGATTCATACAGACTTTCCATAACTGATCAACTAAAATAACTGGCAAACAGCCTGCTTCAAAAACCGCTCTTGCTCTCTTTGCTTAAAATTATCAGAGCCACACTCCGCACGTTTCACCAAAAAGATTTATTTAATATTCTTTACAAAACTGGTTTGGTTCAACTTGTGGTACTAAACAAACTAATTTTCCTTGAATAACAAATAATTGGATATAATATTGTATTAAAAAAGAGTAGTTAGAACTGGGGCTGCATTTGCCATTTTTATAATTGACTATTTACCAAAGTTATTGGCTAATCAAGTGTTTTTTTTCTATAAAGTAATCCAATGGAAATACGAGTTACTATAGTTGAGTACAATTGAAATCAAGTTTGTGGAGATGGTAATGGTGAAAGTTGTTTGAATCAAAGTTATTGAAATGGTTGATGATACTCGTTAGCTGGACGAATACAACCATTAGTCTTCCCCTTCTTACTCCTTCAAGGACTTCTTTAAAGAGCAACCTGAGTAAACAAACTATGGCAAGCAAAGTTGCAAATTGGATGAGACAGATTGCTCCAAAATAACGAGATGTTATGTCCAGTTGACTAAAATGTTGGACAGATGAAATGCAAATAACGATCTGTACTGAATCTCAGAAATGCTGGGGGCTGGGAGAAAATTGAAATCATTAGGAGCACTCCTCATTAAAATTTTCTTGACTTTCACCATCATTACGACTTTGTTGCATGGTCAACCCTAAACTAGCCATTCACAAAAAAAATCTTTATATTCAGGTATTGAAAGACTTGCTAATGGTTTATCGAAAGTTTCTTTTCTTTTTTTTACATAATAATCATTTGGGAATAACAACTGAGCCATTAAGTTTTGAAAAGAATAAATGCTTAACAGCAAAAAATCTCTGTAAAAAACTGTTTACAACGTTTCCTCAAAAATATTTGTTCCTTCAAGCAACGTTGAATAAAAGATTGTAATGGCGAACGAATGCCAGAAAGTTAATTGATAATTTGTTGAATTATTTGAGGGAAAGTGAAAGGATTTACAAGTTAGATGAGTTTCGGGAAGATAAATAATAATTTATATTACGCATTCATTCAAGTTTTGAATGGAAGACAAGGCATGATTGCTAACGTCAGGTTGATTGATCGTTGGATTTAAATAGCACTTGTCAAAATTCCGGTCAATTTCATTGATTAGACTTTTCTATGAAAAGGGAAGTTGATAATCCCAATTTTAAGAACTCAACTAACCTTTTCACGAGAATTAAACTAATTAATAAATTTAGCTATGAGGATAATTAGTTTGAATTAGGGTGGATTTAGTCAATGGAATAATGTGCTGTGTAATTTTCAAATGTGTGCTGACTAATC
>JAAOWG010000776.1:0-11383 GCA_036491945.1 Paranurophorus simplex
GTAATGAAAACGTTCTTCGATGAATTGAGTGATCAAGAGGCTCTGGAGTTCTTGCTAAAAAGAAATAAAAATGGAACAATTGTGTTATCTCAACTTTATCTTGAAATTGTTGGGATTGCAGGAATAATTTGTGAAACTGTCAAGCGACTTTATCCGTTGGAATGTAGCACAAAGAAGCGTGAAGAATTGAAGCAATTTCTTGCATATGAATTAGCTGAGTGGGGGCATCTCGAACTTTTGAAGGATGTCGTTGAAACATTAAAAGTGGATGTAAATTATGAATACAGACACACGGAACGCAATTCTTTGTTGAATGAAGCAGCATATTACGGAAGGAATATGGAAGTTTTCATTTATCTAATTGAAATTGGAGCTGATGTGAAGGGAGCAGATGAGTACGGGTGGAACTGTTTGCATTGGGCAGCGCAAGGAGATAGTGAAGACATCGTTGAATGGATTCTCAAAAAATATCCGGAGCTGGTTAATAGTGAAACCAATTATAAGGAGACTACACTGATGATCATTGCTTATCGAGGGTACGGTGATTTGTTGGAATTGTTCCTAGATTGTGGAGCAAATGTAAATGCAACGGATAACAACGGTGATACAGCTCTAATGAAGGCCATCAAGGGGAAGGAGTTTGAATTTGCCAAAGAGTTGCTTATGGAGGGAGCGAACACGCAAATTGTGAATAAACGGGGAATGAAAGCAATTGATTTCTTTGATGAAGGTGAGCGTCCTGCTTCCAAACGTTCCCGAAGAGATGAATCCACTCGACAGAGAATAATAGAATTATTGAAACGTCAAGAGGACTCTGAAGAATGGAGTGATTAAAGTCGTTGCAATAAGGATTTTCTCGACTTCTTTTATTTTTGTTAATTCATTTAATGACCTTGATAATAAAATAATTGTTGCCTCGATTCCACGCTTCCTTTTTACCTTCAAATTTCACAATGAACTTTAGTTTATCTTTTTTAGGGATTTGGAAGATTGAGAAAATTGTCATCCGCTCATTAAACTGAAAAAGGGCTCTCATTAAAAGCTTTAAATTCTCAAATAAATTAATTTTTATTGAGAAAATTGAGCATATATATTTTATCTACTTAATACATACGTATTTACATCATTTACATCATACATTACATATATTGGGGTTATTGAGTCTCAGGGTATCCCAATGAATGAATACTGGCGGAAAAGTGAACTACACAAAAGACAACAAGCTCTCTCATTTACATTCATCCTCTTGTGATTTTATAGAATGGAAGGAAATCCGGAAGAAGGACTTTTTGAAGGGTGTGGTCGTGAAGGGCCGATACTTGCAATATTTTTAGCCGAATTTCATCACATCCTTGGCCCTAAAATCCTTTATCAATACCCATCAGATGCGATATCTAAAGAAATATTTGACGCCGTCTCTTCTTACATCATTCCAAAGACGCATCTTCAAAGGATAACGATGACGGTGAATGTTCTTGGGAAAAAGATTATTGGCTATCCAATACAGATACCGAATGATAAGTATGAAAGGAACGCTTTTTATTTCAATACTTGTTTCGTATGTGATGCCTGGGCAAGGACCGTTCAATATGAAAACGTTTTGGTTAAATTGGCCAAATTCTTTTTGGGGCTGGAATTGGAGACGGAATACTTATCAAATTGTGACCTCAGCACGGCAGCAGAGGAGTTGACCAAAATGTTTCAATCAATTTTAAAAAGCCTTAATCATTCAAAGAGGGAATGCTTATTTATGTTTAAAGAGAGACTCCTTGCACTCAAAGTACTTCCAGCCGTGTTGAGTGATCCACCAAAGATTGAAAATCATCAAGTTCCTGTTTTTGTGATTGATATTGGACATGTTGATAAATGGGATTTAACAACCCAACAGATTATCCCTTATGTCGATGGATTTAATCATGTTGCCCAGATAAGTAAGGAGGTGGTGGGATTAAGGAAAATGAAAATAATTGTTTTCCGTTCCATTTTAGGTCAAATGTCGGATGTCCATATAAATTTGGTTAAGTCATGCGTTCAAAATCTACTTTACTACAATGTCATCAAGCTCGTGCATGCGTTTCAGTACGCAAATTCGTATTATCTTACTCCATATTTCCATGCAAGACTCATCCGTGGTGATGAAACCTTTAAAAATGAATGTTTATTCTTTGTAGCTAAAAATGATCATGTAAGTGGAAACTGCCTTTTGTAAAATATAAATGCATAAATTTCACGACAATATTTCATTTGTGATTTCAGACCAAACCAAATTTTGTTGATGTGATTAGATTTTATGGAGCAATGAAAAGAGGAGTAACGATTAAAGAATTATGTCTTCGTTTTAAACAAGTAGCTGCATTACCCGCTCTGCGAATAATTAATCTGGAAGGATCTAAGTATTCAGCTTCAAAATACAGTGACCAGTCTCTTTCTTCTTCTCTTCAATCAAGGAATTCTTCAAATCCTACCACCCCTGTGAAAGGGAGTGAAGGACCTTTAATAAGGACAATAGCAAAACGACCTTCTGGTGATAAATTTCAATCAGTACTTAGTGTCATTGATGAAAGAAGATTAGTTTTATTTGGTCTGGTGCACGGACTGATTAAAAGAATAGAAAAATATCCTTTATTTAATATCAGTGAACCTGAACCTGTTCGGACTATTTCGTACTCTTATGGATCTCCTAGCAGAAATAGTATTGATTTCGGGGATCAAACTGATCTAAAAAAACATTGGATAAAACAAAGAAGAAAACATGCAGCAGTTTATGAACTACTCGATGGGAAAAACAGTTATGATAAAATATGTTTAGCCAATGAAATCAGCCAAAATCAACTTGATGACATTGTTGAACGTGACCCTGATGTTTATGTGATTTGGAAATAAATTGAAATAATACTTAGAGCCAACTGTTATTTCAAAACATAAAAGCAATTGTATGTAAGATGTTTTATATATACGTACAAAATTGTTTGAAGCACTTACTAGTAATAAAGTGATGCGCAAGAAGACAACTCAGTCCATTTCAAGAATTTTTTGGACTTGTTAATTAAGTTATCTTCTGTTGTTGGAGCTTAACATATAAGTTTATATGCGTTTTGACTAATCGAATGCTGCTTTACATACTTACCTCTTTATGTTAATGTTATTAAGAGGATTAGTCATTTGTAAAGATGAAGCATTACAATAATCATTTTCTGTGTCGTGATGCTATTAATGCCTCACTTTTTTCAATGCACTTTGTAAATGCATTTTCATGGCAGAAGAAGTGTTTGGTGATTAAAAATATTTTAATGGCTCTTACACCTCATTTGGACTTGTCAATCAAATTCAAGGTGCTCTGTAGTCTTGGCTGTAACAATTCACTGTTTTTTTGTAACACAGTTTTTGATGATGTTTATCCCATAACCGGAAGGTATGCAACAATGCAACCAAGGCATTGTCTTTCAATTCGAGTACTCGTGGTTAAAGAGATGAAGGGGAAAGTAATTTGTGAGGACGTATATGAGACATTCATTAATTTTCTTGAATTAAATTACACACTCTTTTTAACGCTTTCATTATGCTACAACAATAGCAATACTTCACATTGGCATAGTATACATAAATATAAAGTTGAACGGAAAAGAGTTTTCATCATTTTCATGCCCTAAATCAGTAAATCAGAAAAATGATAAATGACCAAACCAACTTCAATTACGCAAGATACTATAAGCTTGACAATGAAGATATATCTTTTGTTTTAAATTTTATCCAACAATAGCAACAATTTTGGTGGTCGGAAAATGTTAAAGTCCCAGGATAAATAGCAAAAACTTGCTTTATATTTACTACTATTTATAATTTATTATATTGCATATTATTGTGCATTCAAATTTTATGCCAAATATAAAATGTAGAATTAAGGATGCAATCCATTTCCATCCATTCATATGACATTTTCATTTCATTTAGAAGTGCCCGACAAAAAAAAAGTTTTAGTTCTTCCAGACATTTAATTATAGTAATAGTCTTTCTGCTTTTTCTCCATTAACTTGAAACGTTTTTCATCCTTCGTCACCTGTCACTTTTTTCTAGCATATTACAGACATTAAAATACTATGCATATGTTGCATTATAGATGCATTATAAGGAATTTTACGTTCAAGTGGTTCAATTTCCAAGCTGTTCTAAGACTAGTTAAAAGATTCTGTCTATCTTATGTATGTATGTTATGTCTTATGTAAGGCTTTGCATTTGGTTGACGCGTGGAGATGATACGGAAAATAGAAATACCTTGTCGTTTATGTACGTTCTTAAAATCCAGTTATTGGTATTGTGACAGAAACATTCATCACCACAATTGATTGAGCGATAATACCATTGACATTCGGGTGAAAATTAAACCACAAATGTTCAGGATTCTGCAGCTTCAACCTACTATTTCACAGTTCAGCTCAACTGAGTGAAAAAAGGGCGAATGCCATGTTTCGACGTCTTCAAAATTTGAAAACTATTGCATGAAGACCATATAGAATAGCTTCGATACTCATGTTTTTTTGATCTCAATACCAATGTGTCCCAATATATTTTATCCTGTTGAGAGAAAAAAAAATTCCAATGGACAATCATTTAATCATTAAATATAACTTTGTCTTCAGCCTGTTTCTTTCCCAACAGTGTCTTATAAACTCCTTTTTCTAGAAAAACTAAAATTGCTGATGTTAAATATAAAACATTTTCATCTCGTGGATCTTAAAATCATTGAAAAGTAATACGATATTGAATATTTAAAGTCATTAAAGAAGGTATAATACAGTATGTATGTATATCTAATGAGGGAAGCAAGAGTTTTGAATGTTGAATTTTAAAGCTGCTACAATCACCACCCAGTGTTCAACTTTTGGGCGCAGGGCATCGGAAATGCAGATGAAGTAATAAAAAAAATCAAAGTGCCGAAAATTTAAAATGTGTATTATACTGGTGTGGCCCAATTTTCTTAAACAATTCGAAAATTATTTTAAGAAAAGGTATAGACATCCATAAACAATTGTTATTCAGCCTAGCTGCATTTTATGATTTTCCACGCTTATTTACTTTTACTTTAATTCCTGATCAGAGTCAGATGCGGTGCTGCACAATAGAATCGAAGGGTACGAGATGCAAATGAAAGTGACGCTAGTATCCGAAATCAACATTGAATTGTATTGTTGATTGCTAAGTTGCAGCGTGTTAGTGTTAATTGTTAAATAGGTGATATATTGTATAATGGATTGATGTAGTCCCTAAGTTTCTAAACTACTGAAATCAAGATTATTTTTATTCGTAAACCAACCCGATGCACATTTATGTAAGTGAGAATTGTTGGTTCAAAAATAGTTTGCATTCATTCACCATCCTTAAAACCAATCAATGATTTGTGAGTTGTCTTGCAATTTAAAAAAGGTTCTTTTTTGGGATTAACAATTGACAGCAACAAAGAAATACTACAATTACTCGAGTTACTTAAAAGGTTTCCAAAAGGGCAAATATGCCACAACTATTTCATAGAACATTCATTGTAATGGAAACTCCAGGGTATTATTTATGGAAGAATAATCCACTGCAGAGTCCAACGGAACAGTCTTCTCAAATGCTAAGGTCACAATAAGATTTCTTTAAATTTCAGAGATATTTATTACATATTTACCATTACAACATTTACAGCATCCTTAGTACGTTACTTTTGGATTGCAGTTTGCACTACTTACAAATTGATATTGAGGACAACTGTGTATGTACATATGTATATTTGTTTGTCCCAAAATTCTCAAAGTTGATGTTCAATGATTATAAACTTTTCCCTACAAAACAATACTTTTTTTCATTCTGTTGGAATTCTCCTTGTAATTAGTATTCATACAAAAGCACCTTGCAGAGCATAGGGACTACAGGGGTCACGATCAAACTGCATCCAGGGGGGCCATGAACCTGTATTTTCAAGAGACAGGAAAACATGACTGGATTCTACCTTAAATTGACTGACTCACCTCTATTAACTACCTTAACTCAATTTTAAATTACTTTTACTGGAATCTCAAAGATTATTATGGGCAACAGATCATTCTCATCATGAAACAAAACCACCTGCATTTGCAAACAATTAAAAATGATTTTTAATTTCATAAAGAATTTTAAATTACAATGTTGTTGCATTCTTAATAGTGTAATTGAAGATGACTTCGCAACCCTTAAAAAATGAATGCATATTTCCCTTTCTCTTTCAAGTTTTCCGCAAAACCAGCCGTTTTATGCATAATGACACTTGGTAACTTGATATATATAATTGCAAATGACTAGAAACTATTTGTATCATAAACTATTTCACTCACTCGACGTACAAGTGCTCTTTTAAAATAACATGACACAGAGTCAAAGTAAAATGATTTGAAACCGTCCTTTGTATTTGGAATTGAACACTTTAATAAAAGTTAACGAGTTTTGAAGATGTACTACATACATATGTACATACGTAATCAGAATGCATGTACATAGAGCAGATCTTGAGTAAGTTGAGATATATTTGGTTGTAATATGCAAAAGTGTATTATAATACAGGACATAAACAAAGGACAATTCAAAATCTCAAAAGAGTTGCTGAAAATTCGTGTTCATTTGCAATAGGAGGAAAATAACAAAATGCAAATGGTTCGAGTAAACGACCACATTATTTAGAGAAAAATGAATTTCACGTTTAAAGTATGTAATAGGTGATTCAATTCAAAATGTAATGGTGAGCTGACCCTTGACTTGAGTTTAAACTGGATCGAGGGTGTACATACTTAAATTGGTGTTGGACATTAATTAACTATTGGGATTGGTGCTTTCCAGTTGTACAAAAAATTTAATGAGAAAATGAGATTCACTTTATATCTACCGACAGAGTATTTTCTCTTATTCCTTGAAAGAAATAGAAAATTTGAAAAAGTAATATTATATAGGATTGTTGTTTTATTTCACATGCATGTATTTTTGCATCATATCAATTTGATTGAATAAAATCAATTTCATAAAATTTAAAATTTGTGCTGCTGAAATGTGAGCTTATGACATTAAGTGCGTATACATATTTACGGAAGAAAAGAAAAGACAATGCTCGTGCTCGAGTGCGTGTTATTATTTAAATAGTAATAAAAAAATCTGTACGCAAATCGAACGATTGTGCTTCAATAACAAAACTTATTAGTATGAAAGCTAAAAAATGTCATTCCAAAGTTACTTATTCATTTTGAAATCAATTGCCTAAGGAAATCAAATGAAATGCTATTGGTGCATGTCAAATAAAGATTTCAGGTCTCATCATGTTGGCGCTGGAAGCTATACATACATATGAAGTTGTAGAACAATATAAGGTAAATCGTATCCTGCTGAGAATAACGAGATAATTTACATCCTTAATCATCTACTTTGCTTACTCAGATGTTGTGCAAATCTATACTTTTGTATAAGTCAGCTATCAAAATTGAATGAGTAAGTTTGAAGAAATTTTAATGAGTGCTTCGACTTTGAAGGTTGAAACGCAAAATATATAATATACATATATGTAAGTTCGGTTAAAAACGAATAGAAATTATTTACAATTCAATTACTTTTTTAAAATGAGTCTTTCTTGAACTAAAATATGAATGATGATTATTTATTTACATGGATGATTAAGATTAATGTAGCCAATACGTGAATAATAATTAAATACATTAAATACACACTTCATCAAATAAAATAAAGCCAATAACTGAAAACTAGTGTAAGTTTCCTTCATTTACGGCAATTGACATGTTCATTTTAATTTGAAGTTATTTTAAAAGTTCTATTTGTATAGCAGTTTTTTTTAAAGCGAAGGATACAATTTATTATGTTCCTTCGTCCCAGGATAACATTGACATTACATTTCTGACTCACTCGCTGTCTTCATTTGAAGCGTGATGCATCTTTCTGTTTTTATGATAAGGGTAGTTAGCACTGCTATTCTTGTTTTCACACGTCAAAGTCAATTTGAAGGATATTCTAAACTGTGAGTATCCATCTATTGCTTATTGCTGAATCCACTAGGATCTTACCAGGGGATCTGACACTTTGTCAGTTTTCAAAGCAGGGCTGACCGGCCAATTATCACTCTCGGACATGGACATGAGAATAAAGCACAACAGCAAATAATAATAAAATAAGCCAAGTAAAAAAATCAGAGTTTTTTCTAGATCTATTTGAATCAGAGATGTTCAATATAAAGGCTGATTTTAATTTCATGCTTTCTGAAAAGTATTATAAAAAACTTCATAATAGACTCTGTATTTAATTAATGATAAAGAGAATATTAATTAATAAACAAGATTTTTTTTAGCCAATAAACCAATTAACGAACTTATCAACTGTGTGAAATGCAGTTGCATGTTGCAATCAGTTAAAGACATTTAATTTATTAATCTTTATCTAATAATTCAGACTATATATAAATGAATAAATACTTCAAACTGCTTTGCTAATTGCTACACTTGGACAATTTTGTTTTAGGCTAGCTGAATTCTTGCATTCGTTGTTACCAGTGATTTGCTTTGAGTGGGTACTTATGTATAAATAATAGTATGAGCTCAATACAACTACCTTTCATGATAAATATTCTTACAAAATCACGACATTAGTGTTGTTCATTATTACCCCTCATCCACTTTATTACATTGTATTGTTTATATCTTTAGAATTTTCCTGACACCCGAACCTGTTTTTTTATCGATACAGGATGAAGTAAAAACATTGAACTAACGAAAAGCAAACACTTTTAGACAAACAACAATTTGGGTAATTATCACCTATGTATGTAAAAGAAGAAGCTTTGCAAAATTATTATTCAACACCTCTATTCAAATCAAACTTAAAACAATGGGTGTGAAAGAAAGAAAATTTATCCCAGGGTGCAATTATTAATGCTAATAGTTTGGCTTTCATCCTCGTCTTGTTTCTCATTACAAAGCAACAATGTGCACTATGTGAAGTTAGAAATGTGTTGGTGTAAGCAACATTTTATTTCATGCTTTAGCATCGTAATAATTTAAAATTATTTATTTAGACTTATCACCATTATGATTTTTAAATTTTAAATTTAGTAATGTATGGATTTGAACGGACGGCTTGACAATCCGTCTTAAAATAAATTTTAATTCGGGTACTACAAATGATGAATCACGCTTCCATGTCAGCAAATGATAAAACGTATTGTTTTGACTCACTAAATTATGCGGTATTTACAAGGAAATACATAATTGTATATGACAATCATTACCATTCATCAGGTACATGTATTAATTCTAATGATCTCGGATGCAAATGATTCTTTTCATGTGCCACGTGTGTCATTGATTGTGCCATTGTCCAACGTCAAACGTAGCACTTCATTTATCTGTCGTACAAAAAAATCATTGGTGTAATCAATAAAATAAAAATTTCTTGCAAGTGTCAATCAAAAGTAAAAACGGATCTTGACTCATGCAAGTGTGAAAAATGACCTTTCTTTGCGGGGTATTGAGCTGTTGAAGCATAATTTAAAGGGCACCATATGAAGATGTCGACACAATGACCGTAAAATTTGCATAATCAAAATACTACAGAAATATTTGAACTTTAACATTTTAGTAATGAACTTGTGGTATTATTTTTTTACATAAGGCAATGAGTTGAAATCTCTCTGTGAATTAATCTTACATCCATTTGATTAAACACGATTAGAACGTGCTTTTATTTAGCATCACAAACTGTCAAAATATTTCTGGTATTATTCATCAAAAAAATTCACGATAAAATAGATGATAAATACATTTCTATTTGTTTAGTGATTACAAATAAATAAAGAATTTGATTGCATCGTATTTCTTCCATATCACGAACTAATTTTATTTTCATCCTGATTTGATCATTGATTACTCACCATAACGTTTGTTCCCGTGAATTAAACATTTAAACCAGTACTATAAGTTACAAGGATAAATTTTTGTAATCCAATTCTCACCAACGGTATTTTTATTAATATCTGCATACAGATGTAAAAAGAACATCGAACTATTTTGTTACCACCATGATTGCGGTTTAATGACAAACCAATAATTATAATTTCTCGGTGCTATTTTTTGTTCATGACAGAACATAATAAAAGATTGATCCAAAAGAAAAGCCTTTAAAATTTTAGTTTCAATTTCTTCTGAATAAAAGAGGAACAAATGAACTGATGTTTCATGTATTCATCTCTGTCTGTGGTCCTAAGATTTTACGAATTACACTCCTTGTTACTGTTTTTAAACGATTTTTTGTAAGTCGTAATCAAAGCAAGCCACCATGAGAAAAGTGGTAATAAAAAAGTGTGAAAGAAGCACGCCTTCGTTTCAATCTTCCACCACGACCTCACCAAGTCATTTTCAGATGATGGGATTTTTCATTTTTTGTGTACTTGCTGAGTAATTTATTCTAATGCATTAGGGTGTGAGTACATATTAGCTTTTGAATTATTTCATCTTTGGACATGAAACATTAATTTTCAATATTGTGGAAACTGTGCATAAATATTTTATATTCAACCGCAAATGAATGTACAGTAATTTTGGTTAAATTGTGAGATTTATAAATCAACACAGACAAAAAGAAGTCCATTGATTACAGAGCGGAACAAAATTTCTCTTTTTCAATCACATTTATCCTTTCGAATTTTAATGCTCAATAAGAAAAAATCTTGAAACACATAAAACAGCGATGGGAGTTGGCAATAATTGAGTATAATAATAACACGATTAAATGTGTAGTTAAAATCGAGATTGAGTTTTAATAAAACAGGACTTGTGACATTGATACATATATATTTATTTACTACCAATCTTTAATAAAATTATATATTGATCATTGTTTAATAAAGCTTTTATTATACATAAAAGAGTGGATTGAAAAGTTTAATTATTTGTTTCATAGATGAAGGTGCAAAATTGTATTCTCACTACGATGCAATCATAACTAAAGCTTTTGTTTGTATAGTTTTATATTCCACCTCCCTTACTTCCTGAATCAACCCTCCATTTATATACATATAATGTAGATAAAGTATCAACGTGAATTTTCTTTCATCACCAACTTTCGTACTTGAATTCAAATCTGTCTTGGCTTAAATGCTGAATGAGGAAATGGCCAAATAGCATATTCTTTCCCCCTTCCCCTATATTCCTAAATTTCGATAATTTAGATACATTCTTTGCTAACGGAGTGGGTGGTTTCAAGCTCAGCTAAATCCCTGGTCAAGGTGTGAGGTAAAAATAAAAAAAATAAAACTGACTGGGCTGACGATCGTGTCGCGTGAAACACGGTGATTTCATATTTGACAGGAACAAGAAAATTTAAA
>JAAOWG010000777.1:0-11360 GCA_036491945.1 Paranurophorus simplex
TGATCAAGGTCTTATGGATATCCTACTTACAAATGTTTTTGGAATAGGTGCAAATATGCCAAATTTTCAAGAATTTTCAAATGGTGTGACCAACAACGGTTATCCAGCACCTAGTCAAGACGTTTACAACAATTTCATCAAGCATGCACAATCAAGGGGACGCTTGAGTTCAAAACAAGAAGCTGCAATGGTCCTTGCTCAAGTTCTTCATGAGTCTGATGGTCTTCGAGCTAAACGGGAATATGCATGTGTTAATACCCAATGTCCTGATAGCTACCGAAGGTACAAATAATTCCTCCACGCATTTTTCTAGTTTCTAAATACTTGTATTTTTTTAGCCCCGGTTGCGACGCTCCAGGTCAATATTATTATGGACGAGGCTATATTCAGCTCTCTTGGTGCGAATGGAATTATAAACCAGCTTCCTATGACATCTTTGGAGATGATCGGCTTGTACGAGATCCAGACCAAGTAGCCAGGGATGAATCCACCGCTTGGGCAACATCCTTTTGGTTTTGGGGTAAAAATGTTCATGACAAGTCAGGAGTTCAGCAAGGCCAATTTGGTGCTACAACCAAAGCTATTAATGGGGCTTTAGAATGTGGATCCAATCCTCCTAATCCTACCGGTGCTAGGAGAAGATTTGAAATTTATGGAAAAGTTAGAAGTGCATTTGGTCTAGCTGGAAGTGGAGACCCTTCAGGATGCTAACAATTTTCAATAATCGTTTTTTTCGAGTCTCTAGTCGTAATCTCTGAATTAGCCCAAATTCCAATTATATGTATTGCTGCTTATTTATTCTTAATAAATTATTTATTAGCCATTAAGTTTATGAAGGTGATACAAATCCTTTGCTGGTGATATCCGAACCATATTCTTTTTCCAATCTAATTGTCAACGTTTCATCTGAAGGAGCAACAGAGAATTCCCAGTAGTGCTTAAAAGTACAACTCATTGCACAATCTCCCCATCCGGTTTGAAAAGTATAAGTGCTATACGTTGGTGCGGTTGCTGTATAAGTAACGTCATTTCCATCTCCGAATAATAGATTCCCCTCAACTTCCTTTACTCCAAGTTCAGAACGTAGCCTTTCAACAAGTCTTGCAGGATGATAGGGTTTGGTAAAGACAACACGATAGGTTGAGCTCTTGTCATTTTCTGCAATCCTAAATGCTTTCACTGGACCGTATCGACTCCCATTTATTTTTTGGATAATAGCGTCATCCTCTGTAGAAACAAACGCTTCGCCCGGAACAAATTTCGGATTATGTCGAATAGTTTGCATTTCCGGATAAATTTTCCGGATTCCTGCTAAATGCTCTTGGATTGATCTTGTTAGTTTTTTAGGGGGTAGCATGACCTCGGATATTTCCAAAGCCATTTGTTCCGCTTCAGGGATTGCTACAGCCAACTACAAACAAGATTGAGATGAAATATTTAGTTATTTTGATATACCACTTGAGCCAGCCCCACTACAAAGAAAAGTTTTCCTAGCATTTTGTCGCCTCAGCTTGGTAATGTCAACTTGCCAAATCTTTTGCTAGTTTGTTCTTTTATAGGAAAACGTGTTTTCGTTTTCACTTCCATATCCTCATATTTATTTATCAAGGAGGGATAACGGTAGACATTAGAAATTTAGGAGCTAGCATAATGCATAGAATTTGCACATATAACAAGAATGGGATGCCACTCATTAAAATGCTCTTGTATGAAGGGTTTGATGAGAATGGTGAATAAATATTATTGCACCTTTCTCATAATAATAATGACGCTACTAACCTCATCAAAGCAATTAACTTAATTTTAGTTTGATGACCTAGTCGACTCATTTGCTGGAAAGTTGGGCACCCCACACAGCATGTGGAATTAATGAATTTGTAATGAAAACCAACGGAAATCGGGTGATATAAAGGATGTCATTTAGACAAAGATCTCACTTTGTAATTAACGCAATTCTATTTCCTTTTCCCACCCACGCTTTACATATGCATATAATGATTTAAAACTAGATATTGTGCTGTAATTCCATTGTGGGGGGATTTGTGGGCACAACTGATTATCAACTTTCACTTTTTTGCTTACAAAATCTCATTATGCATGAAATTTTGTGGTCTGGAGGATTGTGCATAATGCACTTGCTAATCAGAATTCATCTTTATTATGTAAAATTTATTTGGATGTTATTATTATGACATAAAAGTGTTATAAAAGTTTTAATTTAAAGTTTTAATGGCACACAGACGCCAAATGAATGGAATGAGTTCAAATCTGTTGACATGAAATATTATGGTGTTACATTTTTACGTAATTTTATTTAACCTATACTTCAGCATTATCCCCGTCGGCCGGTACAGATAAGAAATTGCTATTTCCATCATTTTTTTGAGATCTTTCAATTCTACTTTCTGATTCTGACGAACTGCTTCCATCACTGTTTGTACTTGCTATAATAGCCACAGCATTCCTTTTTGTGCTAAACTCGACAGAAAAAATTCCCAAAAACCCTAAAATTGCTAAGACCAGTAGGGTAAGCATTTGGGCCAAAATTCCCATATAAGAGCTACTGAAAAATGCAATGGCGGAGGCTAAAGATTGTGTGAATCTAAAAAGAAAAACATTTTAAAATTACAAAGCCTCATATTTTATGGTATGTATTGTATTGAAGTAAAATTAACTTACTTAAAGATTGCAAATGCTGCGGCAGATTTGTCAGAATAAACGCTTCCAAATATAGAAAACAATTGTGTTTGGTAACAGGCATCTCCAAACCCTAAAAAATAAAAGGTAATTTAAAACTATTAATTGAGCTCCATACCAAGGAATAAAGCACAAAGCAATGCCAACCACGGTTGAGGAGGATTTATTATAGAAACGTCAGCAGTGTCACCAATTGGAGATGTATTAGGAATGTTGAGATATATAAGGACGTAGCACATGGAGTGGATCAACAGTCCCAAAAAAACAATGGGACTTTTGCCTACAAAAATCACAACGTTCCAAATCAAACATTAAATCCTTTGGACTTGAGTAATTCTGCAATTACCCTTCTTTGTGGTCTTGGACCCCAATAATCCAAACACTGTTCCACCAGCAACTTCTCCAATTCCAGTAAATATCCCAATAAGTCCAACAAGTCTTTTGGGGTCAGCAAATTTCAGTGTAGCTCCAACCTATTATAAGTATTTGTTAAAGTATAAGTCAACAAAAAATGCCCCAATAGAAATCTCAACTTACTGAAGTTGAATAGACGCCAAAATAGAAGCACTGCCCCCATCTGAATCAATTATAATTTATCTTAATTTCATCCTAAATTTGTCCAGCTTACCCAGTATAAATAGAAGCCACTGATAGTAATAACATGTATGGGGTTAAAAATAATTTCACTGCTTGAATAAATGCATCTTTTGCTAAAGTCAATGATGACTTGGGCTGAGTCGCTGGTTGAGATTCTGTCGGGCAGATTTCTTCTTCTGATGCTTTTTCGGATACTGGAAGTCCTATTTCTGATGAACTTTTTGGTTCCCTTATTTCCGCAGATGGTGGGAGTTCCCTTTTCATAAAATGTTGAAACGTTTGGAACTAATAGAATCAAGCACTTACTTTAAATTTTTTAATAGAAAGAACAGTGCGACCCCAAGTCCAGCCACAACAGTTAATACCACAAAGACCAAAACTCGAGTTTTCGAATCAATTATATCCTTTCCAAGAAACATAAAAAAGACAAAAAGATTCCCAAAAAACAAACTGAAAGTAAAAATTAGAACAACCTGACTTAACGAAAAATATGTATAAATACATACCTACACTGATTAATGGCCCAAAATACACCAGAATTCCTTGAAATGGTACTCTTGTCGGAAGCCTTTAATTACAACAACAGGCATTGTTAAATGATTTCAAAAATTTAGTGCTAATTTATTTTGTACTGTACTAATAATATTAACTTTAGCTTACCAACGTTAGAAAATTTCCCTGTGCACACCAAAGTAAAGAGGCTGCAGCCCCCAACAATGCTGAAGTAACGTACAATAACCAAGTAGAGGGGTAATTAAATTGAGCTATAAACAGCAGATATACTGCTGCAGAAAAAATCATGCTCCATTTGCTTTGAATTATTGCCACAATTGAAGGCGCTAGCCAAGATCCGATGGAAAATACCGCATAAATTATACAAAGGGATGTATACCCATCCCCAGAAAATGAAGGATCTTCAGCTTTCACACTATTCAAAACCGTTTGCTGCAAAGAAATGTTGATAACTTTGTTCCGACGACATTCCTGAATCTCACCTCGATAAAACATGTTGTTTGAAAAGCTGTGAATAGAAGCATAAATGAAACACTAAGGATAAGGATTTGGATAAATTTCCCATCCTGAAATATCTCTTTGTTTCTCAGCGTCTCCGGCAGCATTGTGCTTTCGTAATTTCACTAAAATGATCTCAAGTACACTCTTATTTTAATCTGCTGGATTACAGAGTTCCACTGGTTTTCCTCCGGAGTAGGAAAGCGTAAGCCCGTAACGGTACTGAGTCACTTCTTTTTATTTTTAACAATACCGTTGCCTTGATCAATATCAATATCAATGATGGGAAGGATTAGACACAACCACAAACAGTGCAGTGCAACAATTAATTTTGAAGATGTTGCCTCACCCACATTTACCCGCAAGGGGATGAATGGACAGTTTTAGATTTAATTAAAATATTTTCCTCCAACAAAAATAATTGACTGTTGGTCTTGTCCCAGGATGTATTTATTTATTGTTTGCTTAATTGTTTTTTTGATGTTGGGTGAACGGACTGTATTTTCGTTGATCTGAAAAGAAACAATGAAATGAACCGTCAGATAAAATAGAGTCTACTTGATATCAAGTTATTATATACGCCTTAAAGCTAAAAGACAATCGTTTCTGCTTAAAAGTGAAGGTGAAAATGAAAAGAAGGATAGCTTGATGAACTTATGAATGAAATGCAAACAACTTAGTTTCCTGTATATTTTAAACAAGATGTTTTGCACCTACACTTCAAGTTTTGCAACAATGAAAATCAATGAGGATTTACACACATTTTGAAATGACATGATGCTCAATTGTTGAAGTGTAATTAAAGGAGAATGTATTGTGCATAAGAATTGCACGAATTAAATTCATGAGTTTCCATCTTCAAACTTGCAGGTCTGAAGAAAATATTGAACATTAATTCTTTCTTTTAATCCCCTCTAATTTGAGGATTTCCTATCAAGATCAACATTAGGTTGAACATCATAATTGAGGTATGAAGGAATGGGAATTTGAAACCGTCTAGTGCTGTGTACAAAATCAAGTCGTGATCCGATCAACAAAATATATGACATGAATACTAATTAATCTCGTCATTCCTTAACTGCGAAGCAGAAAAAGCAAACTATAAGAGTTATAAGAATTCACCTGTCATACATACATTGAATCAAAATATTGAAACTATTGGCCTCGTCAACTGTATTATTTGATAAACTACTTTCTAAATCTGGGAGAGGTTAATGTAATAAATAACGTAATTGTGAAGGTAATTAATTACATGTAAATAGGTGGGGTTGATTTTTATTAAAACTTTCCAGAAGTCTGAATTGTAGATTCACTGAAACACCTTGGGAAATAAAACTTATTCCGAAAAGATCCTCTAGTTTCAAAAAAGTATTGCAAAAACTTTGGAAATGAAACTTGTCAACATTTGCTTGCTGGTTGTCCCCCGATCTACTAATTGCAAGAAACAGTAAAGATATAGAAATGTAAAGCAATAAGTGAGGCAAAGTAAGAGCAAAGTAAACCATTCAACTTAATTTGAACTTGAACCTTGGAATATTTGAATTAAGTCTAAGTATGTATGTAAGTGGTGTCAATCACAATTAGTCAAAAGTAAGTACCAGAATGAACTGTGAGAATAGTTAATTGCGTGATACAACAGTTTCTGGAGAAATGAAATTTCACACAAATTATTTTCATCTCAATTCACTTGAGATTAATTGATTGGCAGATTGGCATGCTATGCATTATTGCAATTTATTGAATAATATATGTATGCCTTTAATGATTAAGTGAAAATTTTATTAACTTCATTTCATTGAATCGCATATCAGCTAAAACGTAATAAATACTAAATAAACCTGGAGTCTTAATCACCTAAATACATAACTCGTGAAGAGATTCACTTTGCATGGTATGCATTATTAACTCTTTTGGTATCTGTCTTAATCTATGATGCAATAAAATACATCTCAAATAACAAATGACCTTTGTTACAAAATAAAATAGGCAAATACTTTCACTCTTCAGAAGTGTCTGCAAAGTAGTTAGATACCTCAAGAGTAAATTATGTAGTGTTCACTTCAATCCAGTATAAATCATTATTTGTGGATTCTAATTTAATCTTTCTTTAATTCAATATATTAGTTGCTCTTGCTTATTAAATCCTTTAATTTGGAACTAAATAGCATCGCGTGGGTGTACATTACATATATCATAAGAAATCTGTGTATTTCCAAAATAACAAAAGTTCTCAGCCAACAGGTTTTAACTGAGAAGCATCATAATGTTTAAGGAAGTCCAGCAATCACAATTTATGTCCATTAAGATTTCATGATTCCCAAACCAGTTTTTCCATTTGACCTTCCATCTTTTTGGTCTAGCACAACTGGTACTTCCTCTTGTGGTCAGTGTAGTGTCAGACATAGTCTGAAAAATCGTCGATTTTCTTCAACAAATGTCAAAGTCAAAGAAGTGTTTAACCAGGGATTTTATTCAAGACAATGGTTACATGACAGAATCTCACACAGTACAGACTGAAGATGGTTACATTTTGACCTTACTTAGGCTTACAAGAGGTTGGGAATCACGGACTATTGACAATAATCCAAAAGATTCAGTATTAAAGGAACATAAAAAACCTGTGGCGTTGTTGGTTCATGGACTTTTCTGTCGTGGAGACCAGTGGACCTTTATAACCCCAGATAAAGGGTTGCGTAAGTTAATTTCTGGAATCAATCCCTTATTGTTCACAAGACAAAAATTATCTTTCATTAATTTAAATATGCAACAAGCTAGCACCAGTAACCTTTTGCCTCCTGCTTGCCTTGATAAATACCTACATAATATCCATACGCAAAAGAATGAATTAAAAAAACATACGTACGTTGTGGAATTTCAGCTTACAAGTTATTAGATGAAGGGTATGATGTCTGGCTAGCTAATATGAGGGGATGCTCTGATATTTCAAAGGGTCATGTCAACTTATCCCCGAAAAGCAGTAGTTATTGGGATTTCTCGTAAGCATTATGATGATTCAATTTGGAAAACTTGTTTTTGTATCTAGATTCCACGAGATGGGTATTTTCGATATTGCTAGTACAATAACTTATATTTTGGAAACGGCTGGACAAGCCTCATTATCTTATATTGGTCACAGCTTAGGCTGTGCCGTTTTGTTTGTATTGCTATCCACTAAACCAGAATACTGTTCAAAAGTCAAGATTATGATAGCCCTTGCCCCCGCCGTTTATGGAGAACATATAAGAAACTTGGGATTTAAATCATTGATACCAATATGTAATTGGATGGTAACTCCAATAAATCCATGCAACATCAATCCTATAATTATAAAACCTTTTAGGGAAAGATCAAATGTATCAGGAATAGTGAGGCTTGTGGAAAGTCAACCACTCAAAGCTTGAAATATTTGACCCCCCCTTCGAAACGAGAAAATGTGGGGGCCTGGTGCATCAAAGTAGTTGGAGGATGTTTGGGTGGTTTTGGTAAAACAGGGATTGAAAATGTAATCTATAAAAGGATTGTTCAGAGGGTTAATATTTCATTTCTCTAAGGATCGGCTCAAATCATTTTCTACCCAATGGCCTGCACCTACGTCCATGAAATTATTTTGTCATGGAATGCAATGCTATCATTCCACAACAGTTAGACAGTATAATTACGGTAGAGAAGGGAATATAAAGATGTATGGGACAACAAAGCCACCTATTTATGATTTTTCAAAAATTACAATCCCAGTCGCAACTTTTTGTTCGGAAGGGGATGAACTTTGCAGACCCCAGGTTAGGTCTAATATATTAGTGTGAATTCTGAGATTTTGATTTCAGGATGTGCTGCAGTTTTCAAGGGATATACCAAACAGCATTGGACATTATTACGTACAAGACAAGAAGTTTGCACATATCGATTTTATGATTGGAAAGGACGCTCATGAGTTTGTGTATAAAAGAGTTGTGACAATTTTAAACCAAGCTAAACAAAATTAAAAATAGAGCTGTTGTTGGAGGATATGTTAATTATAATTTATTCAATCCTTACTATAATTAACATTCAAAGAGATAAATCCAAGAGATTGTTTTGGTGCTGCATTTTTTACCTCACGTATGAGACTAATATAGAGATTATTATCAAATAAAAACAATAATTCCAGGAAAATTCTCACGCTTTCCGGTTCACTCGCGCAGAAACGATTTTTCTTTTCCAATAATTAACTAAAACGATGAACTAGTAATATTGAAGGAGTAAAGAGTCCTTGAATTGCACAAATTCAACCTATTTCATGGTCAAGGTAAAATACTTCATGTAAAGGTTCAATACCTATGCTCATAACAGCAAACTTCCCGTAATTCTTATTATTTTTGTGGGAGTTACTAGAATTATTTTGATTTTCACAATTAGACTGAGACCCTCAATCTCGTTTCGTTACTTCTACCTCAAACTGGATCTACAATAATAACATGCACATAATGTAAAAAGATGAATGTTTTTTTCTGATCATGGAGCATGACAATGAACAACTCCCAAGAGGCCTGGCTATTTACATTTACAGCAAAGAGATTTAACTGCACACGTCAATAAGAAATGTCTTTAGTGTAAGTTTGTCCAACAGCCACGCTGTACCAGTAGTGCCATGAAAGAAACATTTCATAATTGAGTCAAACCTTGCATTTATTGAATTTTGTAAACGCTTCCTTGGCTAATTATTTTATTTGATCTACTGAGATTTTCATTGAAACAATAGTTTTGTAAAAGATTACTCAATTGTAATCAAGGTTATTAGATTTACCTGAACACTCTAATACAAAGAAGCAATTAACAAGTTGTAACTGGCATTGGATTCATTGGAAACTTGGCTAAAACCTTCAGTAATAAAAGATAAATCAAAAGTAAATAATAGTTTGGTGAATTTTCCATCGCATTGTTGAGTTATCGCAACTAGCAGTAAACAAATTGTAATGGAAGGAGTTACTACAACAATGGAAGATACTGTTTCAGTTTCCAAATTAGATTCAAATCAAGACAAAATAGACTTCCTGATTGTTCCTGAGAGAAACAGCAAATCCCAAAATGAGTCAAGTCCTCATCATGTCATCGAAGTGCCAAAATTTGAAGCCAAATTCCCGAACCGCAATGACCCCATGTTCTCAAATCCTGATATTTTTTTGAAACCAGTAAGGCATACTTTATTCTGCAGAATAAACAAAAAATAACGTCTTTTGTATTTAGGAAGATTTACTTTTAAGTCACGGTTATTATTCAGAGACACACGAGGTGGAAACAGAAGATGGATATATTATCACGCTGTTCAGACTCCCTTATGCAAAAGGCGAAACAGCTCAAACAAAACTAAAACGTCCCCCTGTACTATTTGCACATGGGATTCTAACAAATGGAATTTCATGGGTTTTGAATTCAGAAGAGAATGTTTTGGGTACTATTTAAAGTAATTATATTTCCATAAATTAACCAAATATTTCCAGCTTATCAACTCGCAAATAAAGGCTACGACATTTGGTTATTAAATGCAAGGGGCACACAGTGCTCGAAAAAGCACACCAAGCTTCAAAGCAAGTCAAGAAAGTTTTGGAATTTCAGTTTCCACCAAATGGGACATGATATTGCTGCAGTGATTAATTATATATTGAAAACTGTTGAACAAGAAGAGTTATTTTATGTGGGGCATAGTATGGGATCAACTTCCCTTTTTACTGCGGTATCCCTTCATCCTGAAGTTGCCTCAAAAATTAAATTAATGATTGCCCTCGCTCCTGCAGTTTATATTAAAAAAGCAGTCACTCCCTTTGTTCGATTGGTATCAAGAATCCCGGGATATACCGTAGGATATAATTATACTAATAAATATTTGACTTATAATTTCCTTTCAGTCTCTTTTGTCTCTAATCTATCATGGGGAATTGTATGCTGAGCCAGTATTAAACATTACAAAGAAATTTGCACCCTGGATCTGGTGCTGCGGTAGTAGAGCTCCAAGAGACTCTACTTGGTTTATGTGGAAAGGTTTGGGTATTATCAATGGGAGAAATGACGAGGAAATCTATTGGGTATTTAGCTACATAAGTCATTGTATAGGTATTTTTACATATAATGTTAATTTGAAATGTATAGCCAATGATGCCCGTACTTTCCGGCCATCTCCCATCATCAACATCAGTCAAGACTTATAAGCATTTCCTTCAAATTCACAAATCAGGACGATTTGAACAATTTGATTTTGGAAGATCAAAAAACATGAAAGTTTACGGAGACAATAAACCCCCATGTTACGACTTGAAGAAAGCAACTTTTCCAGTTGCTATATTTTACGGTGATAATGATTCATGTGTGCAGCCCGATGTAAGCTAACGTTATTTTAACGTTATCATTGATGATTAGTACTTCTCTAACTGAATAATTTGATTTTTTATTAGGATATTCAAATGCTATCGAAGGAATTACCGAATGTAGTATCATTGCATAGAGTAGATATGCCATTATGTAATCACGTAGATTTCTTTTGGGGAAAAAATGCAGATAAAATGGTGAATTGTCATGTTTATGAATTGTTTTCAAAACATTCATAAAGTGCAATCTTCTTTACTTTGAGCTTACTTCTTTTTGGCTATTTCTATGTAATTTATATTTCATTGTCAGAGCCATATGCAACAATCACTTGGAAATTTATTGCTTAATTACAATTTACAATACAATATTACAGTAAGTCAAAACACGTAATAAATCTTGTAACCTTTTGAGAACAACAATTGGAAAACACCAAGTTCATTTGATCATAGCTTCCAAATGAAATCTATTTAAAGCCTCAATAAGTAGGACAAGAAGTTAAATGACAAAGCTAAAAAATGCATTCAACCGTTCCAATGTAGGACACGCATTGTTTTGAAAATTTAACTTGCAGAGTTAAATGTCCTGTTACTTCAATATGCTAGCTAGAGATGTGCACGGGTACGGTTCTTACCCGACGGGTAAGACCCGTACCCGAACCCGTGGGTATGGGTACGGGTGGGTAACGAAAGCTTCGGGTATGGGTCGGGTGGGTTTTT
>JAAOWG010000778.1:0-11345 GCA_036491945.1 Paranurophorus simplex
GTGCATTCTTGTGTGCGTTGGATTTTGGTCAAAAGAAAGCATATCGGTTGTGAAAATTAAAATTTTGTAAGTGAGAGTAATCATGTGTCGCGGAGTGTAGAAATGTGTGGACTTTATGATTTGTACAAGAGGAGATACCAGAGATTACAGGGGGTGGTTCCAAATGCTATACAATTATATTTATAAAGTAGGCTTTCCCTCAAGTTTTAATGCGATCTTAGAAACTTTTATGAATTATGTTTTTTGCTTTTAATAAATTACTTTCACAAATCTGAATAAAGGAATCCGAATAATCTCAACACAATTATTTTGTATGATATTTATTTTGAAGTCATTTTTTTGAAATAATTATATTTTGCATGCATATTCAGTGTTGTAAATTTCAACTGGAATAAACCCCTTTTTTGAACCTTATAATGGGTCCTCCTTCCTATAGTCTTTTTGCCCTAATAGCACGGTGCCAAATGTGTTTAAAATTGTTTCGCTTGGAACTCCTCGAAGACGGACGGGACAGACAGAGCTATGGCGGGTGCACGTAAGAAGCCCTCTTGGCGAAAAAAAAGTCATTCATTCAGTAGAGCGTTGGTCACCTGTAGAGTAAATGCCTGGACTGAATGAATTTCTATTAAACAAAGTCAAACCTCAGCGATGGGCAACAAAAAACTTCTGTCCTGTTTGTTCTGTCCGGTTGACGTTGTTGTTGATATGAGTCGATTGAGCCCAAAGAACTGCAAAAATGGGATTTTAAAGGTTTTCAAATATTTCAAAAATAGAGACAAAAAACAACAAAAAAAGGTGCTCACTGGTGATTGTTTGCGTGATTCCATACCTCTTCTGCCGCCCTTTCAGGTCGTTCACTAAAACTATAATAATCCCCTTTCGGTGTGTCTTCATCCGTCGTTTTGATTGGATCCAAGAGTGAATATGTTTTTTCATACTGCATCGAGTTTTGTCGATGATGAGCAGCCTTTGATTCAAACGAATAATTCAAAACCAATAATCATCATAAAACTATTGTTAAACTTTCCCATGTTTATAGGGTTTACATACCCACATTAAGACTGTTTGTCTTTGTTGTTGGGATTCCCCCACGTAGTTGTGAATAAGCTCGGGCTTCTTGTCTATGACGCTTAGTGCTTGTTTGTAATTGGGGGTGGGGGATGAATTTGCATCATAAATGCAGCCCCAGGACGTTGCTGGATTGTAATCACGGTAGTAAGGGGGTCGATACGGGAACAAGGATGGGTCTAATGAGTATCTCGTGTCGAAATTGGCGTGATGATAAAAGTTTTGTTGGGTATAATCCGTTGGAGTATAGTTGTTGTAGAGCATATTGCAATTGTAGGGATTGGGGGTTTGTGAAGGGGAAAGAGCCGCCGAGGGGGCGGCGGATGAATAAAGTTGAATAGAGTTTTGTTGGATTGGAGCGTTGATTAGAGAGGAGGATAAGGAGTCTTGGGTGTTGTGATAATCAATGGGGATTATTGTCTTACGTTTGGATCTATAATATAATAGGAATTGTTAATGGACAAGGGTCAGTTTCAAACGCAATGCAAGTCGTGTAATGTTTTCGTAGGGGTAAAAAAAGTATTGTCGCAAATTAAAATTTTTGACTCCAAAAATAGCGACATGCGACCCCTTAATTTTACCTGCAAGATGCAACGATATCTCGCAGCTTAGTTTTATACCTCCGAGTTTTGGGCGTGACAATGTTAGTTGTTGAGGATGACTGAGAAACATTGTCTTGATCACAAAAGTATGAGTTGGTGAGCCCAGCGTCTGAAATTACAAAGTTTTTGTTTCAAATAAAGCAAATATTTTTGCGTTTAAATGTACTCACCCAAATAGGAAACTTTAAAGTCCATGGTTCTTTTGCAAAACAAATCTCTTCCTTCTTCTTCCCTATAAATAAGGTTGTAATTACACAGCTTAATAATATGGACGCTTACATCAATGGCCGATGAGTACTTAGGATAAAATCCGGCTTGGAATTTTTATAAACCAATCTCGAACTTGTTTGTAGCCACTGCCATTGACTGTCTTTTGACTGAATTCTATAAGCTATCAATCCCGATGCTCCAGTTTTGAGTACTGCATCATCAAAAGGAAATATTTGAAAAAAACAAGTTTAAAAAGAAAACTCTGCATTCATACATTCTTGATGAGCGGAGGCAAAATATGCAAGATCATCAAAGTGGACTAGGTCATATCCCCCTAAATTGTTTAATTCAGGGTCCGTGTAGCCAAATAAAAGCTTTCCTCTATGTATAAATAATTAGATTTTATTGCTAAAGCATCTGTCTCACCTTTGATCCAAACTGACAAAACCCATGTCCATTTTATGTTTTGATTTGAACATAACTTCTTTTTGCGGAACTTCTAATAACCCGGGTGGACCGAAAGGGGTGCACAATGCAAACAATGCAAGGGGTGGATCATCCTTTCTATTTTGACCAGGAAGAAGTTTAAGACGTCCTCGAATATCTAGCCGCTATTGCAAATGCTTTAAAACCCCATTCTTTTTTTAATGATTATTTTTGCCTTACTAAAAACCCCGAAGTGTTGTCCAAAAGACATCTAAATCTAACAGTAAATGATCTCTCTAGAAAATGAGAATGATCAGGGGTGTGAAGGATTTCCTGTAGGGAATTCCCTATAAGATCCCCCGGACAAAATGCATTCCAACTCAATTGTCTTTGAAGTTCTTCCCGATCTTCCGAATGGACTAGCTCATAAACTGATTGGTGGACAATGTCGGACTGATTGCAGGGAATTAATCATGATTAGTTGTGGTTTTGTGGGTGATTATAATGTAGCTACATTGTACCTGATGGAAGCCGAGGTAACTTTCGATACTATGTGTGGCGAAAAAGACTTCTCCATCACAAGTTAAAATGAGAAGGAAGCCATTAAGTGCCTGTAAATTATTGAATTTGTTGTTATCATAAAGATAATTAGTCCTCAATGGGAGGTACACATGAGGTTTGGGATCATCATTGTTTTTTTGAGCCAAGTCGTTTAATTTTAGATTTGAAAAAAAGTTCCCTGACACCTGATTTATTGGGCGAATTTGTACTTGCCAGAAAGGGTCATTATTCATTCTAGCTTTTAAAACTTGGCTACATTTGTTGTAGCTCAAATTTATTTGTTTCTCAAACTGAATCTTTTCATATAAAACCCACGCGATCCCCCCAAAACTTGAGGCTCTCTCAAGGGATTTGTAGAAATATCCTTCGGACATGCATGTTTAATTAAATTAACCTGCAGAAAATATTCTCCATCCAGTAGTGTGTGATCGTAGGCTATTAGCTCTCCTCTTCGTCCATTGTAGTCAACATCTGAGTTGGACATGGAGGCTGTGGAGTAATTAAAAAAAGTTTGGGTTAAGCTTTGACATATCGCACGTGTTCCCCAACGTTTTGCAGCAACGTTAATTAATAACGGGGAAAAGGTAGGGAACTGGCAATTAAGGGAAACAAGGGCTGGGTCCTACTCTCTCTCTCTACATCAGACACCCATGAGGGTATATACACAATAATATATACCTTATTATATTTGGAGTAAAATAAAAAGGGTTCAGTTCCACAAAAGTCAATGATTCATTCCATGTTGAGGCAATGAATCTTTATAATGGCTTTTGTTTTTGGGATTAGTCAATTACAGTTCACGTGACGATGACGCAACGTTTTTCTTTTGACATTTTTGACCCAATCCTCCATATACCTTGGCTAACATAATAATAGAGTTTTAAATGCCTCAATCAGGGGAAAAATCACTTGGAATTCTTTGATTGTAAAACGATTAATAAATAATTACAGGTTACATATCCAGTTTTTTCACGAGTTTTGTTCTTAAACCAAACATCCCAACTATTTGTATGTATATAAAGTGAACAAAATGAAGAAGCTTTTGAGCATTTGTTGTCTCATATTTCTCAAGTACTTCAAAATAGATAAAATATCAGGACAACTGAAGCAAATATAATTTTAAATTGACAGCATCAAAATAAAATCAGACAGCCTTCGTCTCAACAGTGTCGTGAAAGGGTTTGGAGTTGACATTCAATACACGCTTTTTAATTTAAAAATCTTTGTAAGGCATCAATTTCTTGACGGGTTTTCCATAATATTTTTCCTCAAGACAGGAATTCCTAGTTTTTTTTAAATCAAAGTCTCCAAAGTGTCGAAAGTGTTTAAATGCTGGCAAATTTCCATCCCCCAAAAAAACCTGAATTTAACGACTCAACTTAACATTACGATCTTAAACTTAACGATCGTTAGCACGCCTCTGCAACAGCTCCTCATTTTACAGCAAATATAAAAAGAATCCAACTTTATATGGATCTTTTGAGCCTGACATTTGTAGAAAATCAATGTTTTCCTCGGTTTTCCTCTTGCCTTGATTTTTTACAATAATTACAGTGTACAGTGGAGAGAAACTGATGGTAATCTCATAGAATATAAAGTTGAGGTCAGACTCCAACTCTCTCGCCCTTGCTTTTGCTTTTGCTTGTGTTAGTCACATACATTTCAACCAGAAGGAAGTAAATGCATTTTGATTACCTGAGCTAATGAGAAATGAGGGAGAGTTATATCGATTTAAGCAAATGTGATGTATCCTGCTTAAGGGTGGAATATGCCGTGGAAAACGTAAGGATAGGAAAACCTTTAAATTTTTCAACTTTCTGCACTCTCGGGCCGGCGCCTTGGAAAAAAACGCTAATATAATTGAGTAGAATTAAAAAAGGATAGAATCTCTTGTTCTTGGGATCCTTGGGATGTTTTGATCTAGATTTCAATTACAGTTATTATCGACCATCTTGCTTCACCATCTTTTACATAAATCAAGTTTATAAAAATTACAGACTATCGATTGGAATAGACTTTTTCTCCAGATTTCCCCTATCTGGAAAACTCCTACTCTTTTGGGGCCTTATTGCGCCTGATCAACCATCGACTCGTGGATAATATTCTTAATGTAGTTTGGTCACGACATGGAAGGGAATTTTAGATAACTTTTTATAGAAAGAGAAAGTGATCTGGATTTGTGAAAGAAGAAAGGGGGCTCTTTCTTTCTACACACCTAGGAAAGAGAGGGAGGGAGGATATACATACGTTTTCTTATTCCCCCACCGAAAAAAAGGTGTCTTATATGATGAAACCTGTCTTAGGCTCTTCTTGCGTGACATGACATTTCGTGTGGATGCAGTTATTGATGGGAACTGCAGGGATAATATCCAAGGATTTTAAATGCCCCAATAAGTATGGATATGTATATATGGGGGTGAGGCATGAGATGTTGTCCAAGGCCTAGTTTGTCGCGTGTGCATTGACTAGCCCAAAGTATTTAAAGGATTAACCAATTTCTTAATTGTATCTAAAGTCCCCCCCCCCCCCACTGGTTAAAGGCCCATATATATGTACATGTAGCCCTTGCTTTGGGTTGAGGTTGACAATGGGATAAATATTTACTCTAAAAATCCTCAATTCCCAACACACCGATTAGAACAAACAAAGAGTTTGGGTTCATTATGATCAACTTGTAACTCCGACACAGTATTTTTTGTGAATACATAAGAGCGTTTTATTACCACAATTTTTCTCTTTCCCCTTCCACATATACCTAATGGATGATGGAGATGATGAGAAATATTTTAAGTTGAACCTCACCCTTGAGTTGGTTGGTGCTGTACTGAACTGAGGTGAGTTAATGGGATTACTAGAGGGGAGGTTAGAACAGAATAAGAGCTAAATGAGATTAAAGGAGATGATGAGATACACTTTTTTGGATTAGCAACAATTTAATGAAAATATAGCAGGAGCCTGAAAGCCCCCTCTTTCTCCCTCCACCCCCACAAATGAAACTGATATAATAAAGACGTTGACAGGGTTGACAGGATGATTGATCATGGGAAAGAACATTCACAAATAATTTTAGCATTTAGTTCAACCCTTCTGATCAATTTCATAGCTGAATGTGCATGGGTTTTTTCGGTTTTTGTGAGAAACCTAACCCACCCGGGTAATGAAAACGAATCTATTAAGATTGTAAAGTCACCTGCTGCTAAATCAATGAGGGCTCTGGGGGAGAGGAGTGTGTCTGCATGGCTTTATATACAGGGGGAACTGGGGGCATTGTTGACAAAGTAGACAATGTAACATGTGTTTAATTATTGGTCGGAAGTCATTTGTCCTTTGAAACAGTCCTTGCTTTGGATACACTTTTTTGGAGATACAACAAAAAAGGTCAACTTTTTAAAGGGTTGAACTAAATGCTATATGAATGAGCTTATATAATAAGCTTTCCCTTTTGTTCTTACATCATTCCAAGAGCAAAGGGATGTTTGTAGAATGTAAGATTTGGAATATTTTATGAAATTTATGGCAGGAGAATGGCGAAATGGTGAATTTCATATAAAGCAGTCACTGCCCTGTCAGCACTGCTGTGATTGTATTATCTTCCCTCATAAGTTGAAAGTGTCAAAAATACAGAGGAAATAAACTCAAGGGTCCCCGCAATGAGGATAAATCGAAACTAAACATTTATGATCACAATCCCTCAAGAAAGGGAGCGGTGGGGGGGCTTGTTTTGAACTTGTTTCTAATCTTACCCCAACCTCCAAAAACGCTTCCCTAACTAGGTTATCATCTTATCATCATCCCCTATAAAAAAGATGGAACAAATATAAAATCCTCTTACCATGAAAATAGCTTTTTGTCCGAAGATAAGAGACGGCAAGTCGTAGGATACTTAAACGATCCAGCTTGCTTAGGATGTTTTGCTCAAAGGGGAGAAGGGATGCGAGGTTATCTAGTTCTGCATTTAATCTTTCTCTATGTCTTTTGGAGGGGTTGCTTTTCGCCATACCATCCTTTGGGGGTGGCTTGATGCTGGAAATATTAAATATTGTTTTAAATATATAATTCCACTGTTTTCAACAACTCCTTTATTGTTGCAAAAGAATGTTTTTATTTTTTTTAGAAATAAGGGTCCTTTTCCTTCAAAATGCTCAATTGTCGTAAAAACTGTAAAATGATGAGGGCAGACAGAGCTATTAAAGCACCGACGGAAACATTTTGTAGGTAATTATGAGTAAAATTCTAGATAATGATAATCACCAAATATTGTAGATGATTTCCCCAAATTCCACCCCCATGCCATATCAACCAAATACATATTCCATGATGAATAATGTTGAACTCATTCCAAAATTGTAGACAAGACCTTTATTTATTTGAGCTAAGAAGATTTAGTAGCTTCACAAGATGAAAAAAAGAGTCCGTGCATAATATTCATCATCCGTTAGTTAATAGGATTTTTAAAGTTTCTCACACTTTGTAATTTAAAATTTTTGGTGAAAATGTAGCCAAAATTTTTGATACTCTTAAGGCGCCTTTACGCTTTGCCTTCTTGGTTTTTTTAGTGTAAAAAAAACTCGTTTTGTTTTTCCAAGTTTTGAACCCCATGTGCCGATGCCACAAATTTCACGGTCTCCATAATAATCACCCGAATTAGAATTGTAGATTCCACAACTTTCATAAAGACAAAATAAAGGTGAGGTTGGGAGAGAACATCGTGAGCTATAATGTTTAAAAAGAAATGAAGTTGTTTAAAAAAATATGAAACAATCAATAGCTTTTGCCGAGGGGTTTAATAACTCTTTGCTCTCTGGTCATTTTCTCACTGTATTTGACAAAGAGTCATTACCAAACGGCTTTAATGGGGGTAACAAGATTTATGTAAGAGTACGCCCCTTGTTCTGTAAGGGAACATTTCTTTTTTGGAAGGGGGGGGGGGCTATAATGGGGGTCACTATATTTTCCTCCAGTTTTTGGTTTTTACTCAATGGGTTTGAAGGAACGTCTTTCGTGACCGATTTAAACTTCAACTAGCATGCAAACCTTTAAGCAAGGCCGAAAAAATAGCGTGTCGTTCATCAATAGAAGCTTGTTGCATTTTGTAGATGCACATGCAATTTCCCAACACACGCAGTGATTACATATGTTCTATTTTTGCGTGAGACGCTTGAGGACTTTGTCAAGGGGGCGGTTTACAACATGTTGGTTGAATTATTAATTTCATAAATTATTCCAACGCATTCAATTCAGGGGTTGTAGGGAAAAGTAGGGGTTAGTTACAACAAAACAGGTACAACACTATCCTACAAATTGGTTTATCCGTAGTTCAAGTAAATATTTACACGAATCTCACATTCCTCCTATAAATTGTATTTTTATTGAAAACCCCACCCACTCACCTCTTCCCATTCCTCCTCCTCCTTTTGGTGGCATACACCGTTCCCAATTGATTCATAACGTTTAACATCACTATATATAAAGAGGGTAGAGGGGGTGGAGGGGACCACTCCCTTTACGTTCTCAACAAAGTCTGCACTTTTGTTGTTTTTTGAGGCGTGATCCTCCGTCTCCAGAAGTCACAACACAACTAACCCCTGCAGTGGTGTGGTTTACAAGCCAAATACTCCACGGTGCAGATCGTCTTACCTGGATTATCACCTGAGCGCCACTTAACCACCAGCACCAGAACAAAAACTAAACATCCACAACGTTGGGAGTTAGGTTAGGATAGGTATGATTTATGGGGTTAGGGGAGGCCCTAGGAGGTTGGACTTCCTTTCTACATGTTGAGAAAGAGGAGGGGACCACACACCCCAAAGGGGGAGGAGCTACTAGAACATAAAGCTTCTCTTTTTTAAGGGGGTGAGAAATTGAGATTTGGAAATGAAGGGGAAAAAAGAGTTATCTTTTTTTTATAAGATCTGATCTAAGGGTGAACCAAAGTTATGCGGGGAAATATGTAAGGGCTCATAAAACAAAGACTTGTGGCGTTGGGGTTTAAAGGCAATTAAGACTTTAAAGGATGCGGAGAGAGAGATGTGCAACAAAGTATTTCGGAACATCCTTTGTTCTTCAAATGGAACAGATAAATGCTTCCGTTTACTGAAATTTATGAGTTGATGGGAATTGTCAACCCGAGTGATGTGGATTAAATGGGCCAAAGGGTAATTACGTTGGAAAATAATAAATGCTCCTAAAGGGACATAGGAGCCCTTGCGTGATTATTATTGGGAAAGCTAGGTACTTGAATTTGGGGAATTCTTGTAAAATATTTTTATAGATTATTTAATAGATTTGTAATTATGAGGGGATGGGGTTGATGTAAGAGATGAGATTGAGCTTATTTTTAGGAATTTATAGTAAGGGTGGTCCTCTTCCAGGCCTTATGGGAGATTGAAGAAGTAGTTTGAAATTAAAAATATTATGTCCCTAATTAAAGCACCCATTACCATTTAAACCCATTAAACCATTCCCTCAACTAATTAATCAATTACAAAAGACTTCCTCAAGATTGTAACAAATCTAATTAAGATAAGGATTATCTCATGGATTTATGATCTTCTGGCTATTTCTTCCTTCACCCCAAACATACATTTCTTGAGAAATAATCTCAATCCCAACAAACCTCGTACAACATACGAAATAAAAGTTGATGGGACATTATTTTCCTGATTTTGGATTGAGGGAGTAGAGGGAGGTTTTGATGTAGTTTTTGCGTGTTTTTATAAATTTCCCCCAGCCCTCAATTGATTGAAATTATAAAGAAAAATACAATAGCAATATTTGCAAGCGTAACAATGACAAAATAAATGGTTGTTACTGAGCATTTAAAAAAAACTTGTAATCCTTTGTAATTTATCTAAATATGCAGAGAATCACTACTACCCTCCACCTAAAAAACTACTCTTCTCTGATAAATAATACAAATTAAAGGAATTATCTAACCTCTGATCAGAGATGGGTGGAATATAAATGCAGGCTTTGCAACCTAACGAGTTCTCAGGAATTTTAGAATGTGGATTTTTTTTAACTATAAATAATACTATTTTTGAGATAAGCATCTCATAAAGGAGCTAGTCAATAGTCAGGAAATAGAGCATCCGGTGTTTTTTGCTAATTTTTTAGCCTTTCCTGAGAGGGAAACCATGTTATAAATTTATATTCGAGGGTGGATATCAACCTTTTAATAAATGTGACTCTATCTACATACTTTGTAGCTTCATAATTGATTTGAGGAGCAATCGTGCCGTTGCTGAACTGAATCAATATGTCAGCAACTAATTTAATCATTCATTACTACGTGTTAACTCTCACTTATTTAACAAGCAAGGCTCCTCATGACACTGCACATCCATTCTACACGAATATATTTAGGACAAAAGTTTTTTTTGAAAGAAATATTACAACTACTCATCATCACGAGATTCATTCATGGTATTTTTCCCCATGGTCAATAAGTCGGGATGCAGAAGGCGACTTATGGATCCCTTTAGAGCAAAACTTTTTAAAAACTTGGATCAATCATGTTATTAGAATGATTGACGTAGCCGTTTATCAAAATGTTTCTCAAAATTTCTATCCTCACTTTTCCCAGTGAATTATTATAATGATAGATTCCAAGGAAAACTCCACAAATTGCGACAGATATATTCCATAAGAGTCATTAAGCTCTCTCTCTCTCTCTTTAAGTGGTTGTGTAATTTCATCCCTTTTTCCCAAAAAAGAGTATAAAAGCACTATAAACTAAAAGTTGATTCTTATCATCGCGTGCTTTGCAATCACACCGGAAGTTTTGTGACAATAGTAACCACGCAAGGATTATGAAAGGATGTTGGTTTTTCTGGGGGATGGGGGTGGAGGTTTTTTTTGGTGGAGGGTGGTTTGTTGGATTTTTAGTTCATTAGTGCACCTGTTAATTGTATTTCCTTTTTAAAGGGAGAATGCTATAGCAAGTCAATTAAATTGGATAAAAGTATGACCACAAAGTATGGGGATAATTTCTCAAGGAAAATCTCAGAGCAAGGAAAATATGTATGTACATGGGATAAACCACCCTCGTTTTTTTTGTACATATTCCCTTTTTTCCCATTAAAACTAATGACATGGTAGGAGCATGGGAAACATAATTTCATAAATTGCAATACCCCCTTTTGCTTCAAGGATCGGGATGGGTTGTGAAAGAGAGGCGAAGCCAAACCAATCCCAAACTTGTAAAAGCCATTCATCATAATCATTTTTATCGGGAGTGCTAAGGTTCCATATTTGATGGATTATTTGGTAGACTCAAAAAAAACATATATCAACACCTATTTAAATTATCATGTAGATCATATCTGGATGGGTAATGGGCCAGGTGGGGGCTCAAGATACAGTGAGAGACTAAACTATTCGGACACTTTGACATACTCACTTCAATTGCTTGTAACTTCCATATGTATTGACCAATTTTCGTGAAATTTGGTAATCATGTAGCCTATTCTATCATGT
>JAAOWG010000779.1:0-11330 GCA_036491945.1 Paranurophorus simplex
GGAGTGCTTTCCTTCATGTTTCTGAGTCAAGGGACTTTGGGATTTGGAGGTTCAAATTATGGAGTTTCCCAGTACCAGCCCCCTTCATACAATCCTGCTCCTTCGTATCCATCTTATAATTACCAGCCGTCTTATCAACCCTCTTACCAACCATCTTATCAACCTCAATATTCTCAAAGTTATGACATCAATGTAGATGTACGTGGCCTTATTGAAGGGGGGATTATGATTGTTTTAAAATTTATAGTACAAGGAAGCCAATCAATCCCGCAGTTGTGGTATTCTGCCCACCGTCCATCATCCATATGGACATGAAAAGGACCGTGTTAGTTTTGGAGAGTACCCTTGGCAAGTGGCTATCATGGACACTTACTACACCTACAAGTGCGCAGGAGGTCTTCTCAGCCCTCGTCATGTAATCACATCTGCATATTGCGTGGACAAGATGACAGAGGATCAGATAAGGGTACGTGTTGGAGAATGGGATTTGCAGTCGGACAGGAATTATCAAGAGGTGTACAAGAACTATGAGATTTCTGTGTGCAAAAAACACCCATTTTATTATGGTGAGTGCGTTTATTTTTGTGTTTTTAAGCACAGTCTGCTTTCTTTTATTTATTGAATTATTTTGCAGTTCCTCAATATTCTCAATACACTCCATCATCATCTTATCCACAACCGGAAAATTCCTATTACCAACAAGCGAGTTACCCAGTTGTGATTTTGGAGTTGTCTGAAGACGTAGATTTTGAGCAGTACCCACACACAGAGCCACTTTGCGTCCCTGAATACTACTATTTGTCCAAATCTTACACCAAAGAGTACAGTTATAGCTACGGTTATGGATCACAGTACTATGGAGGTCAAGGACAACAGGGTCAAAGTCAATCTCCAGTCAATAAGAATGAAGAAGGGGCAGACAATGACTTGGAATGCTGGGTAGTAGGATATCAAGGGTCTCCAGTTGAACAGATTGAGGTACAGACACACAACATTAAATGCATCGCAACTATTTTGTAACAAATTCTGTTTTTTTTTTCTTTCAGTATCAAACTGAAGTTTACAAGCCAGCTTCTTACTCATACGGAGAACAATATCAGGCGTCCTACCCATCCTACACTCCAGCATACGAGCCTAGTCGTACCCCAAGAAAGGCAAAGGTCTCCAAAGTCTACACCCCTTATCCCCAGTCCTATGGTTATGGACAGCAGAGCTATGGAAAGAGCTACACACCGGAAATAGATAGTTGGGAGGCAGAATACTATTATGATACTTGCCATGTAAGTTTTAATTAGTTGTATATTTTTGTTCTTTATTTATTCGTGTTTTTTCAAATTCTAGGCTGACGTTGGTTCACCAATTTTCTGCTTAGTTGAAGGCAAATATGAGGAGGAACGATACTATCCTGCGTATCCTTCTACCTACTACCCACAACCAACTTATCAACCCTCATATCAGCCAACCTACCAACCATCTTATCAGCCAAGCTATGAGCCAACTTATCAGCCAACCTACCAACCATCATATCAGCCAAGCTATCAGCCTGCCTACCAACCCAGCTATTCTCCAAAATACAAACGTGATGCTTATGGATACCAACAATCTTACCAACCCAGTTATCAACCATCTTATCAGCCCAGTTACCAACCAAGCTACCAACCCCCCTACTACACTTATCCAATTAAGGCAGCTGAGCCATTGAACAGAGAGTATAGAAGAGCTGTACTTTACGGAGTCGTCCAATACTCAACTCAGTGCTCATATGGAACTTATGGATCTGGTGCTGAATCCAAGAAGATAACTGCTACCCCCGTCAAGGAATTAGTCTCGTGGATCTTAAACGTACTTCAAACCCCATCGTACTGTCAGTCATACTCTTCTTATCCATCATCATATCAACCTTCTTATGACCCAAAACCTCAGTACGAAAGTTATCAACCAACGTATGAGCCTTCATATCAGCCAAGCTACAACCCTCCACCTTACCAACCAACGTATGAGCCCTCATACACCCCAAGCTATGAGCCCTCGTTCAATCCAGCACCTTACCAACCCAGCTACCAGCCGACATATGAGCCCTCATACAACCCACCAACTTATCAACCAACGTATGAGCCTTCATATCAGCCGAGCTACAACCCCCCAACCTACCAACCAAGTTACGAGCCCTCATACAATCCCGCAAGCTACCCGAGCTATAATCCTGCACCAGCTTATCCAAGCTACAACCCCCCAGCATACCCCAGCTACAATCCAGCTCCATACCAACCAAGCTATCCTCAACCCAACTACTACGGCCCAAACTAATGCTTTAAAATGATGTTATTGTTATATGGTTAAATTCTCAAAATTTTATACCAAAATTGTCATTTCTATAGTTCTAAATTGGCAATACAATTCCTCCTTTTAATGCAACTTTTGTAAAGGCTCATTAATTTTCATGAGAACAACATGGATGATGGAGGCAACAAGTTTCCTTCACCCAACTCCCATAAAGGATAGTCTAAATTTGATCTAGTCTCTAGAACGTAGAAGGATATATAGAGAGGGGCCCCCCAAAAAGCCCATCTGCATCCAACCCACCACAAAAACTCTTGATAAATTTCAATTGCATAGATTCATAGAGATCAGTTAGTTTTGGTGAGTGAATCCCAAACCGGTTTTATCCCCACCCCCTCCACCATTGTGAAAAAAAAGAGAAATCTTTAGAATTTGGATTTTTAGGAAGGTGAGTAACGTTGTTGCTGGATTATATATTGCATGAATTGATTGGATAGCAAGTTGACAAGTTTAGCCTTGAGCTGGAAATTGAGCTTAGGATATTTTATTTCGGCTTTATTCAATTTTCTCAATTTTCCCAAAAAATCCTTTTGTTTGAAGGGGTAAAAAAGTGTAGGTACTTTGAAGGGACAAAGGGTTTACTTGTTTGTATCAAGGGGTGAGAATATTTAGAGCCCTTTTGCGTGATGAGATTTTGCAAGTTTAAAGTTATCATCATCTCATTAAAAGTTGAACTTTTACATCTTATCTACAGTTAGAAGGTTAAGGGACATAAAGATAAGTATTTAATAAGGTGAATTTAAGTAATCTTAGGGATTATACAAGGTTGGAGATTTTAAGCTTGACAAATAGATTTTGTAAGAAAGATGTAGATTATAGTTTAGATGGATCAGTATGCAAAGCTGAAAGAATGCTGTAATGATATTGCATAAATTTCCATCATCTCCTTGAAGTTTGCATGATTAGGGTTCATCTCATCTTTCAGACATTTACCTGGATTAGACTTTTATCCATATTTTCTCATCTTTAAAGTTGAACTGATAAGGTAGGAGGCATGAAGCATGGAATTTATTAATACAAAAAACTTGATTCCAACTAACCTACTTTTTTCCGCAATTTTATTAGACATTACTTAAGCATAACCAGGTTTAAGTAAACTTATCAACAATTTGGGATTCTTTATATGAATTGTAATGATAAACTTCAACAATAAGCTTAGAGGGTAAAGGGATTTCCGATGTTTTTTTCCAATCCCTTTTTTTCTATTGTCTAAAATGATTCATGTTGAAGTTTAGTTGTGGTTACAAGTTTTCATACTCATTGCACGTGCAGATAGAGGATTAGTGAGTGTATGCACTTCATGGTCAATTGCAATTGGTATTATTAGTAGTAAATAGATTTTTAATCGTCATTGTCATCCATTGTTGTAACCTTTCACTTTCAAGTTTGTATTTTTGTATTTTTAGAGATCATGCCACCAGCTCCTACTTCAACCAAAGCTTCTTCGGAAGTTGCCCCCATTAGGGCTGAAGATTTAGAAAAATCAGGACTCTCGGACCGGCTGAAGCCTTATCCCAATGATGAGGAGTTGGAAGCACCCCCCAATCCTCCGAAGTTGTCATTGTATGAGAATAAAAAGAATGAGAAATTGATCTATAAGGTGTGCTAATTTGGGAGTTCAACTTGATAATTGAGTTAACCCTTTGCTTTCCAGCCAAAGGATGAGGAAGAAGAGCAACTCATGTATGGATACACGAAATTAGAGATTGTTTGGAGAAACGTCATCATCTTTGTGTATCTCCATATCGCTGCGTTGTATGGAGCTTATCTTTGGCTAAGTGGACAAGTTATGTGGCAAACTTTCCTTTGGGGTGAGGTCATACTGGAGTAGAGATGTTTAGTTTAATGTTTTTTTTAGGCTTGCACTATTACATCATGAGTGGATTTGGAATTACTGCAGGGAATCACAGGTACTTGGGATTTTTTTGAATAAATTTAAAATAATTTGGGTAGATATTGGGCTCATAAATGCTACAAAGCAAGGAAACCTTTGCAACTATTCCTTGCATATATGCAAACAATTTCATTTCAAAATAGTATACATGAGTGGTCTCGAGATCATAGGATGCATCACAAATACACTGAGACGAATGGTAAAAAGAGTTTAAAGATTAAAGTGAAAGAAAATGTTTGTTTTTTAAAGCTGATCCTCACAATGCCAAGAGGGGCTTCTTCTTTGCCCACATCGGATGGTTATGTGCAAAGAAGCATGTTGCTGTTAAATTAAAAGGGAAGGGTGTGGATATGTCGGATTTAGAGGCGGATCCTATCGTCATGTTTCAGAAAAAGTAAGAACAAATAAAAGGATGGATGGGCAATTAATGTTTTGTTGTAGATACTATTTGCAACTTGTGGTTCTTGGATGCTTCATCATCCCAACATTTGTTCCATGGTTCCTTTGGGGAGAATCTTTAATTGTTTCTTTTTTCTTTGCGGGGCTATTCCGCTATTGTGCGACCTTACATTGTACATGGCTTGTCAATAGTGCGGCACACTTGTGGGGACCAAGACCATACGATGGGTATGTCAATGTCAATACTGTGGGTAATAATAATGGGAGTTGGAATCATTAATTTTCTAGTCGAATCAATCCTGTGGAAAATAAGACCGTATCTTGGTGGGCATTTGGAGAAGGACATCATAATTATCATCACGTTTTCCCTTGGGATTAGTGAGTAGTTTAATAAAACTAAATATTTAAATTTAAAAAATAATTTTTTTTTAGTAAAACAGCAGAAATTGGGATCTACCGTTACAACTTTTCCGCTGCATTTATTGATTTCATGGCTAAAATTGGTTTAGCCTATGACCTCAAAAGCGTACCTGAGGGGGTGGTAAAAGCAAGAGTAATGCGAACAGGGGATGGTACCCATGAACACTTTCATGGAGGTCCTTGGGGATGGGGGGATGATGATATTCCATTAGAGAATGCAGAAATTACGGAAACATTTTATGCTGAAAAAGTAGATTAAATTATGCCGAGCTAAGATTCCACAAAACTGCCCATTTAAATGCATCAATGTTAGTTTCAATTTCAACCCCAATAATATACAACTACCTGCACTAGTAATTATATAGTCATACATTATAATGATTTCCCAGTGAAGACGTAAAATATATCGATGTTTATTTGCTTTAAATGAAATCAAAGTTATTATGTTTTGGTTAACATTATGTTCATTTGATAACTTTATAATTGTCCGGATGATTATTAGTTTTTTTAGTTAAACTAAGACGGTGTTGAGAGGCTTTACTCCGACAAATAAAATGTATTTGGTAATTTGGTAATTGGATTTTAATCTTTATTTTAGTTCATGCTCTCTCAATTTGCCTCATTTCTCAGCTCACCCAAACTCACCATTCCTTAAAACATTGAAATTACAAGATGAATGGAAAACGATGGTAAATGTAAAACAGATTCTGAAAAAATTAGCATTTTCCAAACCACAATTTGATTACAAGGATTTTCTCCCCTTTTCCTCTCCACATCCGTTTGTCATTCTCATCCATTTTTTTTGTCCGGTGACCAATTACTTGAGTAAACCCGACTCAAGAGACCAAGCCCATTGTGGACGTTTTTTTTAAAGATGTTGGATTTTGACGAAATGCTTCTCCAAGTTGGAGAATTTGGGATTTACCAAAAAGCACTTTTTGCTTTTCAAGCCCCATTCTGCATCTTTGTAACATTTGCTTTATTTGGGCAATTGTTTATGACGCTTTATCCTCGAACTATTTGGTGTGCTGGACATTTCAATTGTACGGCAGGGAACATGACACCCTTTCAAAGGTACTTTTATATTTCTTGGGCCAACTACATGAATTACAATGATTACAGGGAAAACTTCTCATTCTCCTACACTCGAGGATTTCTGAATCCATGTTATATAAATAATATTGATGCATCCTTTGTATCCCAAGTTGTGGAGTTGATCAATAATGCGGGGTAATACAAGAAAAAACAAGAATTGTCTAAAAAAACCTTTATTTTCCAGTACCGGGGGCAACTGCAGTGGACAACCTTGCAATTACACGCACACCCTAAATTTCACTGATTTGCGTCCTTTGTATCATCCAAACGCTGCAAAGACTTTAGTAAATGAAGATGAGGAGAAAATACTTCCCGAGAATAATTATTGGAGTCGTGGTTATCAATATACAGGGGGTGGGGGTGGTGGGGGTGGTAGTTCTGGAACCAATGGGGGTCCTCAGCAATGGGGGGGTTGGGGTGGAAATTATGAACAAACCACAGCCCCTTCTGGACGTTGGGGAACTAATCAATGGAGAAGTTCCAAACCAACGACGACAATCTCATCCAATGAAATAGATTTTGGAGAAAAGGAATATTACACAAGGTACAGTTCCAATCCTACAACATCTACTACTACTACTACAAGGACTTCTACAAGTACAACAAAATCCACAAAAGTCACAACCTCTTCAACTCATAAACCAGGATGGGATGGTCCTTCTAAAAAAACAACAATTAGCACAGGAGCAAATGTCCCTTGGAGTTCATCCTGGCATTCAAACAATACAGCTTGTCCATCTAAGCAGGATGTAACATTGTTGAACAGTCGGAGCAGGATTTTTATGCCAGAGTCAAATTTCACGGAGAAGGAGCTCAAAACGGCAAGCCCATTTGTTGAGAATAGGAGCCCAGCTTATCTTCCTGTCGCACAATGTGACAACGTGACTTGGAATGAAACCCAGACTGGGGTCCCTTATCAAACCATTGTTACACAGGTTTCCTTTTAAATGAGGGGATGAGGAAGGGTTAAAATATATTTTGTAGGGGGGGTGGTGGTGCAATGCAGACGTTTATACGACGGCAGCTCAAGCCGTTTTCTTTTTGGGAGCTATTGTTGGAGGATTCTTTATCGGGTTCATTGCAGATAAGTGAGTTATAGCTAGAGGGAGGAGGGATTAATGTTTTTTTTTGCAAAAAGCTATGGAAGAGTACCGGCCTTGGTTATTGCAAATTTATTGGGAGCAGTTGGAGGAGCTTTGAGCGTGGTTTCAACAAAGTTTTGGCTTTTTATGATATTTCGTTTCATAACCGGGATGGCTTTTGATAACTGCTTTACAATGATGTAAGGTTTGATTTGCATTTATAAGTTGGATTCATAGGATTCAAGTATTTTGGAGAAGAGGGCCCAATAAGTTGGATTTAATTTAACCAACTTTTGTTACTAAAAACAGGTACATCTTGGTCTTGGAATTTTGTGGTCCTACTTACCGAACCCTTGTTGCAAATTTAAGGTAAGACCTATCAGCTTTGAGGTGTGTTTAAGACAAATATTCCAGTATTGCCGTGTTCTACACTCTTGGAACTTTAATACTACCTGTTCTTGCATGGTATGTGGGGAATTGGCAAATATACGTGAGTACATATTAAGTTTATTTGTGGTTGTAAGTATTTTAGCTTTAATTCAAGGGATTGATTATATCACTTCCAATGCTGATGGGACTACTTGCGATATTTGTGGTACCGGAAAGTGCCCGTTGGCTTCTTTCAAAGGGAAGGTAAAATCATTCGCACCCACACACATTCATCTGCACCACAATTTCAGGACAAAGGAGGCAACAGACATACTAAGAAACCTCGCAAAAGTCAATAAGCGTGAGGTGAATGAAAGGATTTTCGTTGAATTTGAAGCCGATGCTAAAAAGCTGTATGATGAGATGCAAGCAGAGGAAGAAGAGTAAAAAAAGTCCTCTTGTATCAAATAGATTTTTACATATTGTACAATTCCAGAGCCTCTTTCACGGCTGCATTAAAAACTCCAAGATTGCGAAGAACGTTCATTCTATTGACCCTGATTTGGTCGTTGATCGCCCTAGTTTACGATGGACATTCTCGTAACATATTAAATCTTGCGGATGAGCAGTGGGATGTTTTTTGGATGTTTGGCATCGCATCAATGACGGAATTCCCTGCAGATATGATGCTCATCTTTACATTGGATCGTTTTGGACGGCGTTGGTTGTCTTTTGGTTCTTTAACATTGTCCGGAGCTTCGAGCATTATTGCTGCTGCAATTCCAACACAAAGTAAGAAAAGGATGGTGGGATTTTTATTCCAATTTTATTCTAGTGCGAACTCTTGGTCTTGTGATGGCGATAATATCTCGATTTTTTGTCAATGTTTCTTTCAACATTGGATTGCAATATGCGGCAGAGTTGCTCCCAACCGTTATCCGAGCCCAAGGGGTAAATGCTAATAAAATGCTAATAAATGCTAATGCTAATAAATGCTGATGCTAATTAGGTAAATGCTATACACATCATGGGATACGTTGCCTCCATAATTTCACCCTTTGTTGCTGCCATTGGAAGGACGAATCCTGCTCTAAGCTTAATCCTACTTGGTGCATTTGCCATAACTGGAGGCTGTCTTTCCCTCCTTTTGTCAGAAACTTTGGGTGAAGATTTACCAAATAGTTTGGAAGAAGCGGAGGCATTTGGAATAAATCAAAGCTTTTGGAATTGCCCAATTTGTGCAAAGTAAGGAAAATGTATTTTTTTAAAAAAATGTAATTTCCTTCGTCAGGCCCAAAGATGAGGAAGATCAAGTCCCTGAACCAGAACCGGAAGTAATTCGAAGGAATAATTTACGCTCTACAATGCGTGGGGAAACGTATCGAAGCAGTATCCTTTCCAACTCATCTCGTGGTAGTGGAGGCGTTCGTCGCGGCGGAAGTCGCTACATTGCCTTTGATCCTAAACCCAACGCTCCCACTGAAACAACAAGGCTTAAACGTTTTACTCATTAATTTATTAAATCCTTTCAATAAAACTATTGCTCTTTGATTTCTTTCCGTCGTCACTGGAAAGGCTGGTGTGTTTGGTTAAACTAATCTTTTCCTCGTCCTCCTCATCTGAAGCGGCATCAACAAGCTCATGAAGTAGTTCATTGAAGACAATTGGGTTCACTGGAAAAAGAAAAACAATGACATTGGGGAGGGTTGCATAAAGGAATGAAGAACGTTACAGTTTTCTCCAATTTTGTAAAGTAAAAACCAGTCTCCATAGGACATCTTGAGGTCTGAGAGTCTGTAGCCTTTCCGCATCCTTACTTTCTGTAAAAGAAGTCTTGTCCTTAGTGGAGGAATGCAAATGAGAATGAGACGATACAATAAATTAATTCCTGAACAAAGGGCAAGGAATGTAAACCAAAACCAGAGCAATAGGAATATCTTTTCATTGAGAATGTTGAGATTGAGGACTAGAAATAAGAAATGTATGTGATCCTTCATAATGTAATGTACTATATGTTAATTACCACAAAGTAGATCATATTCAACAGAGTTGAATGCAGGTCCACCCGTAGCTAATCGACAAGCAGTGACGATTGGGAAGATCTGGAAACTCCAAATTAAATTTAAAGAAGATAAAGTTGATTGAGCTTACTCTGGACAATGCATCTGTCCTTGCATATGGTCGATGTTGGACAAGATCAAAAATATTTAGTCCATACCTGTAAGGAAATGCTAATTCTTTTTAAATCCCCCCCCCCCACGCATTTACATTGTAAATTCATAATTGAGAAAAATATTTGTCCACTGCATTTGCCAAATGACGTTGAGGAAATTGAGGACCTCACAACCCACATATTGCATAGCATACATTGTATGGTATCCCTTATTGGGGGCGAAATAGCGAAGGATAACTTGTTTCTCTTGGGCTACATGTTCCTCATCCGAAAGGACGCGGAGGTTGAGGTCAGAGACGAGCAACTTAATTCGACCCTTTTCTATTCAAATAGTAATTAAAAGCTATACAAACTTTATCAACGTTATGGGAGAGATACCACAATACTTCCAAATCCAGTATGGAACATAGAAAAAACCTCCTTGAATAAAAAGCACGGCCCACACCCATTGATAGTAGGCATGATAAATGCGATCATCATCTCCAGCTATTTGGGGACGAATGCCGGGGGAAATGTCCGTCTCCTCGTCTTCTATACAGCAATAAAAAGTCATTCATTTGTCAAGATTTTTTAGTGTGCTCTAGTTTTGGTTTTTATTACCGTTCCATTTCTACATATGTACTTACCAGCTTCGTACCCCCACTTCCCATCATCATTTAGCCTTGCCCTGTACAAACTTTATGTAAAAATCTCATAAATTGTGTAAAAGATGTGGAAACCGTGTGAACGTGGAATGGACCCAACAGTACTCATCTGCTATATTTTTAACATCTTGGGAAGCTATGCAGTCAATGGGGTCACCAAAGTACTGCCTCGAGGTCACAAGGATGGACAACCCCACAAGGATCAAAACGGTGAGACGCGTGTGAAGGACGAAAACCGTGTTGGACGTGTTCACATGTCTATAATTAACTTTAATAAGGTCCTTCAGATTTTTGAAGATGTCAAACATTGTCGCCTCAATTTTGGATCACTGCTTTATGATCCATGAATTACAAGAGCTAGAGGGATAGCTGAGTTTTGCAACTGCAACAAATAAACAATGAACAAATGAAATCATTTGTTTGCGAAAACAGTGTCAGTGTCAAATCTATTTGAGAACAAAACAAGATCGAGTCTAGTACTGAGCTTAAACGGAGAATTCAACACAAATGCTAAGCAGTGGTAGAAATGATGTAAAAAACAACATCTAAATATGATTCAATCCCTAGAACATAAAAAGAGTTACGGATGACGGGGTCATTTTAGAGACTGGGTGGATGTTAGCGTTGGAATTTGAGAGGGGTGATTTTTTATGTAATTTTTGCAATACCCTTACTTACATCTTTTTAGGATAATCAGTTCAACTCCATATAAAGCACGCTACCAATAAAAACAGGAACTACACCCTCAACAAATGAGGAGTACCATACATGGAATGTTGTAAAGTAAATACTTGCTTTGACCTCATCTGCATTCTCTCAAATAATTCACACTTATTAAAGATAATTTTAGGCTAACAGGGGATGCTGGATTTGAAATGTTGAAATGTAATTCACAAGTTGGCCATGTTAATTGA
>JAAOWG010000780.1:0-11309 GCA_036491945.1 Paranurophorus simplex
TCCTTCCCAATTTCTTGAAATAGTTCGTTGAAAACATGAACCTCCAAATTCTCAGCCATTAATGAAAGAACAATCCAATCCTCATAAGAACATCCTTTTACAACTAACTTGACTAATTTTTTGGGTGTAGTTACGGCCCAACCTTTCATCTTCTGTAGACGCCATTGGATTGAGGACTTCATAACAATGCGGTGAATGAGATTAAGAATTCCAGCAACAGCCAAAAAAAACAGATAGAACCTAAAAGACCCAAACATAAATCCCAATTCCATCACTTAATTGCTTTTACCAAAAGAATGCAAAGTATCCTCTATTTCCTAGATTCAAAGGTAGCGTACAAAAACCGTTATATCGAACAATACTTCCACTCCGACCATATTTGTTAAATGTACAATTAGCCTCGATTGGAAACGTTTGTCCAAAAGGATCCAATCCTCCATCCCCTTGAAGCATGTATTTCATCACCAATGGTCCATAATTTGAAAAAGCATTTCCAGTTACAACATCCACAAAATAGAGTTGAAACAAGACTCCAAGTAAATTCAGTACTTCACAAAGCACAAATCCTCCCACATAATCCCCATTGTAGCCTAATGAAGCAACAAAATATTTAGCAACGTTCGTCTTGACCCATTCCATATTTTTTTTGGGTAACTCAATGGATGATAGCTGTCCAACTAAATGCCCCATCTTCCCCCCCTCCCAACACTTCCAACAATATCTTGGGGTTACAAATATAAGTATTTGAATCAGCCAAATGAATGGGACGAATTGGTAGTACTTGTGGTACTTGATTGTTTGGGATAACTTGACCCCTTCCACCCCATTCTTAAAAGGAACCAGATTTACAGTAGGATCTAAACAAAAGAACAAAAAATATGTCAATGATAAAAAAACCAAGAGGCCGTTGAGAGTACCCCTTTCACTTGGTTCCACGGTGTAGGTTGGGGAGATGAGACAAGCTATGTCCATTTCCGATGGACTTCCTTCAGGGAAAATACAATTAATCACCCCAAACGTCATCCCCACCATATTCTGGATAAGTATGGTGATGAGGATGAGGAGAATGGATAATTTAAAGTGAAGATGGAACAAAACGTTCTCTGTATGGAAGCGATCAAACTTAAGAAAATTTGTGAATAAATGGAAATAATTTACCCCGAGGGGTGTAGGGGTTATAATTAATATTTTTGTCTCCATTTTATAATAATTTGTATTTAAATTTTGGATCCAAAAGTTTGGGATAAATGAGACAGGTTGAATGATAACTCGACAACTTTGAGATATCGACTTGAAATTTAAAACTAAAGATTTTTGAAATAAATCTGAGGTCAGCTTCGTAGGTTTGGATTTATTAAGGGGTGAAAACCCCTTTATACGAATGCATTGTCCGTCCGTTCGTGTGTCCGTATGTCCGTGAGATAATTTCTCGCAAACCGTTCAACTTTTTAACGTTCTGTTTGCGCAATGTTTCGTCTGACGTTCCATCTAGAAGCAAGTTTGATTGTGGGAGATGTAGGTCACACCCCCAAGGAACTGTGACCTTAATGGTGCAAAGTTTTTCAGGTTAACCTTCATCAATATGGGTATCATTGGGAAGGTCTCGTGAAGCTGAGTACAATGCTGCCCATGTGGGGGGCGACATGTTGACCTGTGACCTTGAAAAAGGTCAAAGGTGAAATTTTCATATTTTTTAAATTGATGCTTTAGTGCATTGGGGAAGTGGTTGTGGGCTGTGCAAGTCGCTGCGCACGCGCGTTGGTACGAATTTTGCGAGTAACACTCAAAATACCATACAAACACCAACTATTTGATATATATGCAAATGTATATGTGTATATAAATTTATGTGCATTTGTATAAATGTATTTATTTATATGTATACAATCATATACACGTACAACCTCACTCAACTCTTATTTTAAACTGTTTTCACCCCTTTTTTATATTCGTGTTTACATGGTTTATTACATATTATAGTAAGTATATTATAATTTTTATTATAAGTATAAGATTTATTACAAGTATAAGATTTATTATAAGTATAAGTTTTGTTATAAGTTTTATTATAAGTATGAGTATATTATAAGTATTATTAAGTTTATTATATAGTATAGTAAGTGTCAACGCCCGCCCTCGCCCGGTGTTACCACTTTTGTTATTATGCCAGGCCTAGGGTGAGGCTTCTGAGACCCATGGAATGAAGTTTGAGGCTAGCTTTGATAATTTTAGGTTATTTGGTAGTTGCAGTGGGAAAAAAAATGTTCTGCGCTGTAACGTGAGTAAGTGTAAAACACGTGTTTTTTGAATAAACCAATAGCAATACATGTTACGCAGGCAAGCAGTGACTCTGCTCTTTTAATTTTATGTGATGATAAGTAAACTATCTCGAAGACAACAAAATAAATACATTACGTTAATAAATATGTTAAAGTGAATTTAAAAAAAGGTCTGCTAATGTGAGGTAACTCACAAATTGAAGAATTGTTAAGCCTTCGGCTGGAACTATATTTGACAAGGGAATCGACATTGGTCGATACGCTGTATCGAGACGGTGTTGGGGAGGGGCAATTGAATTTCGTTTACCAAACAGAGCTTTGCCGGGAAAAAAAATGCCCTTCAAGAAGTCGACAAAAGTGTCCCTTCGCTTTCAAAATTTGCATTTAATGTTGTTTCCAGAAAAAAATCAATACGATAATTTTCCTGTACACAAATTGAAGGATTGTTAAGCCTTCGGCTGGAACGGTTGTTGATAAAGTTATCAACGAGAGGGTGATTTAGATGTTCACCAAACTAACAAGTCTCCGCCACGACTGGGGATAGCCTAAAAACCCTAAACGTGAAAGCATTTACAACCAGGATTCAAACTCTCATTTGGCACCTACCACCAAGTTATGGAATAGACTTTTCATGATGTTCTCGACATTGAGCTTGTCTCTGTCGTCTCTTAACTATTTTCGGGGATTGAAAAACGTGAATTAACACGAAATTGTTCACCAACCAAAGCCAATCACCTCAAGAGGGTTGAGTTTGTCCAAAACTATTTACAAATATATAAATTGTAAAACTTAAAAAACTTCTGGACTACCGACCCTAGACACTTGCTCATGGACTATAGAAACAATTCTGGACATCTGTTCTTGAACCGTTGTATTTTAATTGGTCTGTGACTTAGCGACCCTTTCCCGATTGGAAAAGGAGTGAGACAATGAGATACAATCTCACCGAAGTTGTTTACTGCCACACTGGAAGAAGCATTTAGGCAGACTGAATGGGATCAAACCGGGATCCCAGTGGACGACAAGTTCCTGACGAACTTGAGATATGCAGACGATATAGCATGCTTTGACAGTAGTGTTTCCAGCCTCCAAGCCTCCATAATTAAAAGTAATGAAGCCACCAAACAAGATGGCCTTAAGATGAACATTGGAAAATGTGCAGTGATGTTCAATGATTTCGTGGACCAAAACGCCATCGAATTGGACGGTGGAGAAATCAAAGAAGTGGAAAAATTCGTATACCTGTGGCAAGAAATTAACACAATAGGAGATTTCAGTGCAGAAATAACCCGAAGAATTCAATTGTCCTGGGCAGTATTCAATAAATTCAGAGAAATTTTTAAATCAAAGCTGCCCCTATGTTTGGAGAGAACTCTTCAACCAATGTATTCTCCCAGATATGACGTACGAATGTCAAACATGGGTCCTGACTCAAGCTCAGCTCAAAAGACTTCAAGTCAACCAAAGGAAAATGGAACGAATTATACTGGGGGTTACAATCATGTATAAAATCCGTAATACATCCATCCGCGAAAAGACAAAACTGACGGACCTTGCAGTTTATTGCAAAAAATTGAAATGGGATTTAGCGGGAACAGTTGTAAGGACCCCAGACAACTGGACAAGGGATATTCTCAACTGGAAGCCTCATGGAAAACGAGGCCCAGGAAGACCAAGATCAAAATGGGATCTTGAAATCATAAAAACGGCTGGAGAAAATTGGAAGACAAAGGCACTGGATAATCTAGCTTGGAGTAAACTTGGCTAGACCTTCATCCAGCAGATGATTGACAACACTCCCGCTTCAAATCTACAACTATTGAATGCTGAGTGATTTTAATTTTGCTAATAATTAAAATTCACGGGTGGTGGAGGGTTCAGCAAAGAAGAAGAAACAACGAACATCGTTGTGCAAGAGCTGAAAATCATTTAGCAGCAGTTAATTTTTTATGGAGTTGGTATTTCAATCCTCTCTCATTTGGGGCGCACACCATCTCAACTGGCTTTACCTATTTTGTTTCAAATAATGCTAAGTATGGTTTGATCAGGCAAATTTAGCCTATTTTATTAATTACAAGTAATTCTTTATATTCCCTATTAGTGGACTTGGAGAAGCAATTGTTAGAAGCTGGCAGGGCCTGTGATTTGGATGCAGTAATAAAAGTGCTAACTCAACGCCCAGATATTGTCAATTGTCGCGAAGTGGATGACAGGAACAGGTAAAATTTGATTGTCAGTTAATTCTATGTATTATGTCAACAACGAAAGGATTTGCTTGATGCTTTTTTTAGTTATTCAGTACCTCATTGCACTTTGCCTGTGAGTACTCTGGACTATAGACTCTGGACAAATAAAAAACTTTTTGGACTATAGAAACTGGGCTCTGGACGCAAAGAAAAACCCCTAGACTCTGGACATCTAAAAATGGACGCTTGACACTTTCTTCTGGACTATAAGCTTCTACGGAAGGCCGGGCCTAATAGCAAAAATGGCAAACCCCACCCAAGGCTTAGCCATTAGTCGTATTATATAATCCTATTCTATTATAACATATATCTAATGTATGGAAGAATTTTTTTCGGAATGGAAGAGAGTACGTTTGCAGAGCCATCAGAAAATAGATAGAAATAAAAAAAAAGTTTGGAAGGATGCACGCGTGGGTTCCAATCCTTTTCACTCCGAAAAAAATTTTTTGTTCTATTTTATTTTTTTTTGTATTTTCCAATTTTAAAACTTCCAGTGCAACTCTATATAGCCAGGGAATACTTTTTTAACAATCGGTGAGGGTTAACTAGATGAACCTAGATTCGAAAACCTAACCTAAAACCAAACACCCCACAAAGAAAAATAAACTTTTTTATACTTTTCAAAAATTTGTGTTGGCTAACCTTCCTACCCAAACTGACCCCAATTGACCTGCTCGGGTCGGCTACTGGTGAATTATAAGTATGCTACCTAACGTATAGTAAGTGATTATAAGTAATTCAAATATAACGCCTTGAAACTTATAAGAATATTTGTATGGTTATGCAGAGAGTGCAATGATCTAGATGCAGTGATTGCATCCTAGAACACAGAGATTGTATTCATAAGGTTGTTTTAAATTATATTTGATTATCTTTTGAGGAACTATAAAAGGCAAAAGCCTTACTTATTTATTATTCGATCATTATCCAGCGAGTGGACAAAATCTCTTTATGCTCGGCTAGAGCCAGAGAGTGGCTCCGACAGCAGCCCTAATCCTAACACAATCCCACTATCCGTAAATGGCTCCCAATCTTGCTGCATTTCCCCGAGTTACGGCTTGACAACCGGTAGATTTAGGGGGTAAGGAAATTTAATTTTGAAATATTTCAAATTATTCAATTTCCACTAGAACTAAGTGTTAAAATCGTGGTATAGATGAATACCATGATGAATTTCTCTCAGTTCAAAGTTCAGTCACTAAACCACCCTATGTTTTTCATATCTTAGTAAATCTCAGACCTACGCCTGATCAACAAGTGCGTGCAAGTTTGTTAGTCTCAGTTTGTAGCAACCTTATCTAGGGGCTGACCCAAACGAGGATTTTTTGGATAGTTTTCTAAAAATGGACAGTTAATCCCTTGAAGGATCTTTTTAAAAAAGTAAATAATTAACTTTCCACATCATGTCAATAATTAACCAAATTTTGTTTTTAGATCAAGATGGAAGAGCGCAGAGTCTCACCCTTTTCTTCCACAAACGAAATGGAAATTATTGAACAAAGAACTTTGCCAGGAACTCATGTTATTGAAGATGATGTTTCCATATTACAATTCAAAATTGATTTTGTGAGTGACCAAGAACTTAACAAAAGCTTGGTTTAAGGCTGTGGGCATTTGTCAAACTCTTTGGAAGAGTCTAGAGAACACAACAAAAAAATAAATGCCACTAATATTTTATTGGAATTTTGTCGAAAAAATTAAGTTTCATTTTTAATTGTGTTTAGTTCAGGAACTTTAACCAATAGCGGTCCCATCGCTCATTAAGTTCATTTCCCGGAGTTATGGCTAAACAACCCATTGATTTTAGTGAGAAAGGAAACCCCTTACATTTGGCTTTCCGACTATACCACAGCTCCTGTACCACAGCCTTATTACAACCTCTACCCTACCATGGAAGATCAAGATGTAAGTACCGGTGCAAAGACCCGTTCTAAATCAAAATCCATTTGGAAGAATTATCTGGTCAGGTTCAAGGACTAACATTAACTGTCAAAAACCTGTCCGAGGGGTTGATCAAATGTATACAGTTATAGATCCTGTTGGAATGGATTTTTTGACAACATAGAATACAGTAAACGCAGATGTTTGACCTTGCTGCTTGCAGAACAGCAGAACTTGCAGAACTTGAGAAAAAGTTAGAGACTTTGGAAGCAGCTCAAACCCCTGTTACCCCTTCAACATCCACCATTTCAGAAATTTAATTTAAAATCAAAATATTTATTTTGTTTCAGAGTTGGGCAGTTTTAGGCCGAGTCAGGGCTTATGTACCCTTCATGACCGTCTGTCTTTCCGGGACACTGTGGCGGTTGAACGGTTGGACTGATTTGGATGAGTTTTGGCATCAATTTACATTTGGGCAAGGCTAAGGCTAAGTTCGAAGGTTGGCCACATCGGTCTACCCAGTGATCGGTGGGGGTTGTCGAAAGTTTGTTTGCATTAAAATTTAGGTTACGGACAACCGGTGATGGTTGTCGAAAGTTTTTTAATATAAAAATCACAAGGGGGGCCCTTATGACTATATTTTGTGAAATTTCTCTGTTTGATTTTTAGGATTTATGATACTGGTATACTGATATTGAGAGAATGTATTCTCAGAATATGATTCAAGTCAATTTGGGTCACCACAACCAGTCAACAAGTCAACCATTTTGGATTGACAGTTCGGCCAAACAAAAGTCTTCCTTATAAAATCAGCTACTTTTGCATGTGGTATAACTTGTCCAAGAACAACAAAGCCTACCTCTTAAAGATTCTACCCTCATGGTCCATGATCAACAATATAAATATACCCCAAGGACCCGACTAATGGGCTTCTTGCATTGTATTTTCTTCCTTTTAATTCCATTTTCAATTATATATTTATCTGTATTTTTATATCACCCCAGGAACGCATCAAATTTATTTAAGAATTATTTTTCATGCAATGCGAGGGCCTCTGGCCGTGAAGCATTTGATAAATTGATTGTTTGATTGTTTGATAAAAAAGTAGTGAAGGGAAGTGCTAAGTTTAATGATGTTGTGATCTTAGTGACCCTTGGGTTGGCCTCAGAAGCTTCCACCGTAGGCATGGCCTGATATCAAAAAGTGGCAACGCCTTGATACGGGGCTTTGATACGCTGGTAAAGGGCGCAGGCTTTACCACTATTTAATAATATTATGTTTTTCTAAACTAATATAACTTATATCTAACTGTATGGATTTGATTGAAGGATGCTTCCTATTTACGATTATAGTATAATCGTATAGCCCAAAATATTCAACTCCAACTTTGAAACTATTGCAAGTTTTGACCTTAAGGAGTATCTTCAGGTGGTTGTAAATTAGTTGAGGCTTGATCATAATAATTGATTCCATCCTACCTGGATTACGGTTTAGGTGTAATAATTATATATTCTTAAGTAAACAGCAAGCAAATATAATAAATATGATGTTATTTTTGCATCCATGGTTTAGATGTGCTAGGTTACGGTTTTCAAAACCCACCCGACCCGTACCTGAAAATTTTTTGTCCGTTAAAAAACCCAACCGACCTATAACCGAAGCTTTCGCTACCCACCCGTACCCGTACCCATACCCATGGGTTCAGGTATGGGTTTTGAGAATCGTACCCGTGCACACCTCTAATCCATAGCTCAATCAATTATTTTAGAAAAATAAACTCAAATACAAAGGTTAGCTTTGAAGTAAAATGTGAATTAAATTTTAAAAGGGTGAATTAGTCAGGGTGTTATTTCTGTTTCTTAGCGAGCGAAGCGAGCAGGTTAGGTTTTTCAGTCGGAAAAAACGGAAAAAAATAAAATAAAAAAAATTTCAGAATGGATGGGATTCGAACCCACACGTACTCATCACTATAATAAATTAGATAAAAATAAAAAAAAGTTCGAAAAGGATATGATTCAAAGCTGATGAGTACGCGTGGGTTCGTCTTGTGTAGAACTTACATTTGGTGTGCTTTGTAAAGATGAAGTTAAGCAAGAAGAGAGTTGAGGATGAGGTGTGATATTAGGAGGATGAGACTTAGGACGGGTCTAGAATAAAATTTTTCCATGTAATAATATCCTCTAATTTTTCCTACAAACCTTATTTGAGTTTAAACCCCGGTTACTGACAAAACCACCAGAGGATGAGCGTACATTTAAATTATTTTTAACTGAAAATAATGAAGGCTTTCTAACAACAGCAACAACTTCAATTTCTTCTTCCTCCATTTCCGGACTCGGCGAGTCAACCAAACCGCGATTACTGACAAAACCACAAGAGGATAAGGATACATTAAAATTATTGTTGACCGTGGATAGTGGAGGCCTTTAATTTCGTCCTCATCATCACTTTCTTCATTGAGTAGATACCGATCCACAGCATTGTTAATCCTAGTGTAATCTTGCATGGCCTTCTCAGTAATGAAATCTGAAAATTTTATGATACGAACTCAATTCATCGTCTCGGTACTCTTTGGAACTTCAAATTTGTATGAAGAATCCGTCGTGGGCAAAGGCGCTGATATTTTCACTCTCTTTGCTCCAGGACCTCCCACTTTCACAGGTTTTATCAAAGATGTTACACAAATTATATTCTTCCTTGTCACAGTTAAAATAAGTTGACGCTTAAACCGAAGAAATCCCGTCTAAAAAATTAAAACTTAGCAATTTATCAACTCTCCTCAAAATCCCAATCTTACATTTTTCACAGTAACTGGTACTAATTCCGTACCATAATGTTCCACAACAGCAGTATCCAATGCAGCAACAATTGTTCCCGAACAATCCATCAATTTAATGCTGTTTTTCATTTTTAAATCTTTTCCAAATTCATTCCAGTCCAATCCAATCACCTCCAACTCCTCTTGAACAATTAGAGCTAAAAACGGGATTCCTGTTCCAGGCTGCCTCACAAGTTTCTTCCTTAGCCAACGAATACTCATAAGGTTCAGCAACCCCTGAGGATCATCTGGATTTAAGTTGAGAATATTAACCATCTCTCTCAAAGGGAGTTTAGAGATGTTTAAAATATTTTTATCCTGACTTATTAGAAATTTATGTTCCTTTTCTTCCTCATTCTCATTCTCATTGTTTACATTCGTATTCTTGTATTTACTCCATTTTGACGTAAAGTTTTTAGCAATGTGTTGACTTGAAGGATGGTTTGAATCCTTCAAATTACGACTTTTTAGGATTGGAAGGATTCCTGCCGGACCTGGAAAATTCCTTTCAAGCCCCTTCAACGTTTCTCCAATCCAACCAACGTCATCAGTATTCCAATTAGCAAAGAATTAATCTCTTGTGTTGAACAGTATTTTTTCAGGATCTTTAGGGACGGCTGGACGTGTATCTAGTACCGGATTTTGAAATAACTCCTCGCTAATTTGGGATAAAAAGGCATCATCCTCCTCCCTAAATGGATCTTTTCCCGAAATAAAACAATCTAAAGAAATTTAAAGGTTGATAAATTTGTTTTACCTCTGACATTTTTTGTTCCGGGTTGGACTTGAAATTGTACAAAATTGAGAAAAATCTACAGGAGTGTAACTCCGTATCACCGGAATCGGGGAATATGATAATACCTAACCCTACCCAACCCAACATCCCCCAAAAGAAACCGCAAAATTTCATGCTTTGTAGAGTCAACGCGTTTTTTGAGCAAATTAGAAGCAATTTTAAATCCACATATACTGATTCCGCAACAGCACAATGTCAATGGGTTTAAAAAAATTTTTCAAGTAATTCTATTCTGAATAACGATGTAAAAGAACAATTTCTAAAACAAAAGTACCATGGCACAGTATTAAGTGGCATTATTCAAAATTAGAAATCCACGAGCATAATAATGTTCTAACGAAATCACAGTAAAACCACATTAGGTTTAAAAGTTGCAAAATAGCAAGCGGGTACCATTAGTCATTCTAATATTTTCCTAAAAAAATCACGCTGCATTCAGCAAAATTTTTCGAATGAAAAAGCTAACCTGCTCGCTTCGCTCGCTAATGACCAGAAATACACCCTGACTAATTCACACCTTTTGTTGACACTTTCAAACATTTTCAAAAAAATAATCAAAATAACAAAATTTCTAAAAAAATAATTTTTATAACCAAGGGCAACTTGCAACTTTGAAACCTGATAGGGTCGGAATGGAGCGCTTCCCAATTATAAAATTACATTCCCAATGAACAATTCAACAACAGGATGTATAAAATTGTTTTCACAGTGGTAAAATTGCTTTCATAATGCATATGCCATTCGCAGCGATTATAAAATTACATTCCCAATGAACAATTCAACCACAGCAATTTTAAAATTGCTTTCACAGTGGTAAAAGTGCTTTCACAGTGGTAAAATTGCTTTCACAATGGTAAAAGTGATTTCACGATGAACAATTCAACCACAGTATGTTTAAAATTGCTTTCACAATGGTAAAATTGCTTTCACAATGGTAAAAGTGCTTTCACAATGGTAAAAGTGCTTTCACACTGCAGAAACCATTCGTAGCAACTATAAAATAGTGTTCACAATGGTAAAAGTGATTTTAGAACATGCCCAAATAAAGAAATTTCTTTCATTGTTGGCGTCACAATGATACAAAAATGGCCAAAATGGACAAATGAAGTTCCGCAATATGGATATTTACAAGGGTTAAAGCGATCACAGTGATGGCATTTTCAAAAAGCGTGGTGGTATTTTCCAAAAATCATGCATTTTTCACTTTCAAAGCATCAAATTTCAATCAAATAGTACTGTAAATTAATTTCAAATATTTTAAAATGAATTTACTCAAAAAATGAGGCTTT
>JAAOWG010000781.1:0-11297 GCA_036491945.1 Paranurophorus simplex
ATATATTGCAAAAGTTAAGACTAAGCATGCCAGAATTCTTTTAGGTCTGAATCTTGCCATCTTAATGGAATACTAGATAAATCGATGATGTATACCTGTGAAACAAATATGACACTTTTGTAATTGAACTTATTGAACTCATAGTAAGCTTGATAATTTCATGTGTGGGGGGTTTAACTTCAGGCTAAAATGTAATAACCAAATAAACTATAGAATTCCGACAAACTCAATCATACATATAGGTATCCATATCATGAGATTTTTTGTGATATTTTGAGAGGAAAATTCTTTGAATTGAATTTGCCAATTTAAATAGGATTGGCTTTAATCGATATAATGTAGCACCAAGGCCAGGTCATTTATTTTAGTAATTTAATTATTTATAGCGCCTACCATTAGATCAATGAATATATATAAAGTACATACATATATACATACATACATAATAAAAGTAAAAGTAATAAACAGATGTCAAGATTCAACAAACATTTTGTTGTGAAAACAGCACAAATCACAACAACTAATCTGCGACCAAATGTAAGAAATATGCAAACTGCCAATTTATACAAACAGGAAAAGAGAAAAGAGAATCATAGATTGAATTAATTATGTAGAAGTATGTTGATTTAATGCTCTGCAGTTTTTTGTTTGCTTTTTCATTGACAATTTGCAACCCAATGCAGTGTACGCACTTAATTAAAGCAATAGTCAAAAATAGCGATGTTTACAGAATTCAAGCACCAAAAAGTGGGCTAATTCAATCCTTAATCTCAGATATATACATAAATAGATACTTTTTGGGGACTGTTGTAGCTATAATAGCTACAACATGGGTAAATGTCTGGAATTGCAGATGTGTAGAAGTGTGGATTTAGATTAAAAGATTCTTAAAAGTGAAGACTCTGAAGACCATTTAACTATTTGCAAATTGGAGATTCATCTTAGCTCAAGTAACTTGCCAAAGTGCAAACGCCCACTTAATCAACCGTAAATTTATTAAAGAGAAAAGGTAAGCTGACAGTTTCCACACTTGTGCTGTTGGAAAAGAAAATTATTCCAATACCACACATCTCAGATTCTGATGATATTGCTGATTGCCAAAACCATGGATGCATGAAATCATAGATAAGTATAATCCAGTGGGATTATAGACTAAATAATTAAAAATAAATCTAAACTCTTGGAGCCAGGAGATTACATAATAATGCATGGATTTGAAAACAAAAAATATTCTATTGCTGAGGTAATCCAGGCAAATGAAACTGGTAAGGTCAGCTTTCTAGGTGACAAGATTCAGCGTGTGTATTTCAAGAAATACAGGATTCTGAATAGGCATTACATATTATCACCGTCATGTTATCTTATTGCAATTCTTTATTATTTGACTCTTTATACAAAATGTGTCTGCCATTGAAGCTGTCGTCGGCATCGAAACTTATTGCTGGCACAAGACGTTAAACAATATTCTAAAGTGTGGACAAATTTAAACCACTCAAAGCAATTTGTGTTTGTTATTTTTGTATGTACCAAATCATGAATTACTGAATTTTGCTATTTACAGAGGAAATAAATATTTTGACCTCTAAGCAGCTCTAACTAGGTTGATAGGATGGTGCTCAGGAAAATAACTGCTCATCTACGTGTTATAATAAATATGCACGGTACATCAAATTTTAAAATTATTCACACCACTGGAGGATTGCCTGTGTCCAAAAGCAAATTTATTTACACATTCTATGTATCTCAGTTTTAATCAAAACTTGAAAACCGACATTATGTCATTATGAGAAGCGTAAATTTCAAAGGATTGTACAATTGTTGGAATGAAAGAAAGAGAAGAAACATTTTAGAAACTAAATTTGTAACTCAATAGTTACACCGAAGGTTGCTTTCTTAGGGACAATAGGAAAGTGAGAACTGGATAATAAATTTTCCACATCGTCCTTCTACATAATATGTATAATTTTAAGGGTACAAAACTTTACTATTTGATATGAATGGTGGAAAACACAAAAATAATGTTTCTTAGTTATTTTATCTTATGAGTTGATTCGATGTCTAATTCTTAATTACAAATCAAGTTTAAACGAAACTAATAAATTTATTGTCCAAAAAACTCAACTTGGATAAATGATAATTCTTTGAAACTGAAATAAGTTACATTTTGAATGTGTTAAGAATCGAATAAAATAAAAACTGGAAATGAAGGTCATGTCATGCACTGGAAGACGGCTCATTATTTGTAAGGAATCAAATCACGCAAATTGAACACGAAGGGTTCATAGCATTCACAAATCAAACCCCTGCATTCTCTCAATAAGCCAACAAAGAAGAATCTTTTTAAAGTAATAACAATTTATGATCAATTCTCAATCCGTCACTTATGTAACGCGAACAAACTGTTTACAAAGAATGGAAATTTGAAACAATAAATTTAATTCAGTTCTTTAGGGATACGTATCAAGAGGTTTGACTACCTCTGTCCTCTCGCACAAGGCCTCAGTTAATTTAGGCCAAATTATTTTTTCTCCATTTTATTAGCACATATTCATTCTATAAAACTAAGCAAAAGTAATAATTATTACTATAAGGACTAAATACAATTGAAATTTTGGAAATGATCAAGTGCCTGCTTTTCCCGTTTTCATCAAAATATGAAATTCTATTCTATCCTATTTTTCTCATGTGTTCATTTCATTGATGAAAACCAGAAAATTTGAAGGTAATAAAAAGCCAAGAGTTCAAGATTAACAAAAACCTACCAGGGCTATGATACCGTAATAGAGTCGCTTCTTGTCTGAGAAAGAAAAATATAAGCTGTAACTCAAAGCCTCTACATCAGTTTTGACTTTACAATCCGGATATTCCAATATATAAAAAGAATGAAATAGTTACAAATAATTCAACCGAATACTATTCACGTACTATAAATAAAAGTACGAATGGTTGGTATGCAAGGGTATAAAAGTATCAACTATTTGGTTTCCTCCAGCCCGGAACATTATAAGCTCCTAATGATAAACCGAATCTGTGATTGTTTCAATTTCTCCATAGACTTATGGAATCAAAGTCTTAATTGTTCATCAAAACAAGAAATTACATACAACAAAAAACCACGAGTTACAGTCATTCTTTTTGTTCTTCATGCAGAAAAGATTTGCTTAAAACCACTTTGTTCCACTTTTGGAGTCAGAAAGTTGTAGGAAAACAAACAGAATATTTATTGCTGAAGCTTGTATTTGCGACATGCGTTGCCAAAACAAAAATAATTTTGAGGATATCCAAGACAAAAGCTGTTAAAGGATTCACTGTTTTTCGACAACCATTAAATAAGAATAAACAGTTTTAGTTCATGAGGTAATTTAGCGTACTTGAAAATACTACATATGTATGTGCTTCTGAAAGATGAATTTTCCTTTCATAATTTCCCCTTTCATTCTTGTATTAAATAATTCTCCCAAAAGGGGAAAGAATAAGATATTTTATTAGAGTCAACAAAGAGTATAGAGTGAACTGGTCTATCAAGTGACCAAAATTGGTAAAACCCAGGATCGCGCGTGGTTAGGTTGCATTGTCAAAATAAATTTGCATTTTCCATCTTTTAATGGATGTATAGGTAGTAAACTATCAAAGTTTGAGTGAAGTTATCCATAATTTTGAAAAGTGCAACGGACGAACAAAACCAGACGCTGGACATGGAGACTAAATATCAACATACAAAGCTCCTTTAAAACTCTTTCTTTATCTATACTTACATATACATGAAGGATGCAATAATATTTTAGCACTGTCTCAGCACCAAACATTTAAACATCCTAGAATACTGACTTGAACACAGAACAAAAAAGTTGGGTGCAAAAACGTCAAGTTGTAAAATCAAAGTGCGTGTGAGATGATGAGTAAATTCATGAATAAAGTGAAATATGTATATTCCAAAAAAGAGATAAACCAATATTTCCTTTATATATTCCTTTTGCTGACTAATCTATAGCAAATATAAATAATAAACGTGTCTGCCTTCTGAGAGAAAGTAAGAAGCAAACTTATTGTACCGGAGAAAGCTAAGATTTGCAATAAAAGGGTGATGAAATATTGAATGTATGAAAGAATATAAGAAATTGCATTGTCATGTTATTCAAAACTGACTTTTTATACAAGTGAATAAAATAGCATGCACTTACTCTACGTATGTATCTATTAAATCATCCACTTTTCAATCCAATGATGAGAAAACCAGGAAATAATATTTTTAGATTCAAGTATTTGGAAATTTCACTTCACTCACTTGTACTTAATACTCACACTTTTTTCTCGATCTATGTATTCACAGTAACTCAAAAATTCTCACATTTTACAACAAATGCACTATTTAATTAGGAATAGTTCATCCAATTTCTACAAATGACTGCATTTAGTTAAAAATTTGTTTACACTACAGTCGTAAAATACTTCAATTTTTTTCATGAAAGGGGTGTAACTAGATCTAACGTTGTGTTTATTGGCAGAATGCAGTGTGCTTTACACATTTGTTTCTAATTCCACAGGAACTATTTGAAGGGTGCCAGGGTTAAACAGAACAATGTTTTTTTGTTGGTTTAGTGATCTTTCAGATGAGACTGAGTTAGAGCAACATTCACAAACCTCACTCTGGTCTGGTCTACAGATGAATGAGTGCAAAGGGTCCTGAGACGCAACTATTTACCCGATTGAGCATTAGTTGAATTAGAGGCCAGTTGAGATTTCATGAGGCCGTGTACATTTCATGAAAAAAAAACTTTCATATTAACAATTACCATTTAATCACAGATTTTGGAGAATGAATAAAACTTATTCTCAATAACTTTCAAATTAAACAAATTTAAGGTATACACTATGTAATTTTGACAGATTAAAGATGTCAATTGGCGATTTATAAATAGTAAGATTAGGTATCAGTATTATTTCTAGAACCTTGGAGGTTCAAAATCAGTACTATGAAACTCATGAATTTCCTAAAACTAAACGAAGGAAAACTATCAAAAACAAGTTGAATGTGGAATAAACCGAAGAGGAAGCAGTATTGGTACCAGGAATTGTCGTATTTGTATCAAGTTCATCTCCAGTAATCAACCTGTCACTATTTTTAGACTTGGAGTCAATGTTTTTTCTGGGATTTATCCTTGGCTTTGTGGTTATCAACGTCGGTTTGTAAGTAGTTGTCTTCCTAGTTGTAGCACCCGTGTTGCTGGAAGCATTTGTTTCAAGGGAATGGGGTAAGTCCACATATACTCTATCAGAATGGATCATTGAAATGAAATGATTGACAGCATCAATGGCCACTACTTCTTTCTTTGGAGAAACAAGTGTCAATGAGGCCTTCACTCCTAATTCCCCCAAAAGATGCTGCAGCTCGTCAATAGAGTTTACGGCTATAATATACAAATCATACAAAACTACTCAAACCACTGAAAAGGGAAACGTTACCAAGTGCAGCTCGAACTGAAAACGTAACTCGCCCAATGATAGTCTTGTTACTGAGAAAATGTACGACTGCACTAATATGCTCGGGCGTGTATTTTCCTACGGTAATGGAATGATCCAACCTTTTTTCTTCTGTAAACATGAAAAATAACAAAATAACAAATGCTCCCGATAGAATTTTCAAAACAAAATAAATAATAAAACTCAATCCAACGTACCGGTTGAAGACACTGAATAATTTCCAAATCGTGTAGTCCATCCAATTGAAAGAGTCGCATGGGGTGCATAAGTTTGGTAAGCGGTGATGAAGGCATTCGCATCAATGCTTGGAACTTCGGCATCCACTGGGCCACGAAAAATCTAAAAACACAAAACAGATTAGTACATCAGCCTGTAACATCCACCATAATTTAAATCTACCAAAAAATATTCCAAATATTCTTTACTTACATTAGCACTGAGCCATACGGGGAAGTCGATATCCTTTTTCTTGTCCTTGAGCATTTTCATAACAGGAACAACAGCTTCCATATCTTTAAACTCTAGTTTAATTCCTTTCTTTTTTACTCCTTGATCTGTGGCCATTATGACTTTTCCCAAGAAATCTTTAAAAGTAAGGTCAGACTTGGTTTTGGATGCCTGCGACATAATAGGGATGCGTTCTCCAGTTTTTTTTGATTCGCCCATCAGAACATCTCCGTCCAACATCATAATTTTGTCATCTTTAATAAAAACATGTACAGATATTATAAATGGTTTCATAAAAGATACTCTTAATCGCAAGTGTACCTTCTAAGGCCTTCTTTAATTCCGCTTTGCTATTGACAGCATGAGCCCAACTGACTTTGGTCAAATCCCCATGTAAATTCTCAAAATAAGATAAGTCATTGACAATATCCCCTTTACTCAGTCCCAAACAGAGCAGCATCATAGAGGAAATACAAACTGAAATTTATTTAAAAATAAAAAGAATCTCTCAAAATCCTAGCCTCACATTGAAAGTTTCCCATTTTCTTAACTTTCCTCTTCAAAAATGTGAACAAAATTTCAATCACAACCTCACCACACCACTGTCTTTGACAAAATGTGATAAACTTTAGTTAAAACTCTTCAAGAAAGACTTTAAGATAATTTAATTAATTTACATTTCTATCCTCCTCCAACATCCACCCCAGTTCATTGGTCATCTTATCATTTTATTTTATCCTTCAAGATTTACTCCCTCCAGGATTCCGCCCTTTTTATAGCAATCTTACATCATTATGCATCAAATAAGTATAATTTCGTATAATTTAACTAATTACCCATTATGATTGCTCCCACCTTATCTTGTTATATTTGTCCTTGGCCTCATCATTTCCACCTCCTTTAAAATATTCTACTTCCAATTGTTCCAACATCCTTTAAGATCTTCTTACACAAAGGAGTTTAAATTTATTTTTCACCTTACTTCGCCCCAAACAATGGCGGCACATTTGACATAATTTTAAATGAATAAACAAAATCCCAGGTTCACCCAGTTTATTCATCAAATCTATCATCATCACCCCCATTTTAACGATTAATGAATAATTTTTTATGTTTTTTGGCTTTATCTTATCTTGAAATGGTTGAGGGGATGTGGAGAATACTTGTGTGTACAACACATTGCAAGGGATTGAACCTAAAAAAAGATGGGACTATGGTGAAAAAAGTATAAATACAGCAGAGTAGTACACAGAATTAAAACCATAAATGTTAATTGATAAGGTAAGGGGACAGGGGTGAGGAAGCAAAGGAAAGTTTAGAGGAAAGAGATAACGTTTAAATTAAGCTTGATAAAAGTCTTTGTGCTAGAGCGATACAGAAGCAAGGATTTTTAGGATATTTTTTGTAATTTTGTAATTGATTGAGACTAATGGTGTTTTATTGTTTGCAGGAATAATATTTAAAATCATGTCATTGAACGAGACTGAAAATCCAGAGTCCCTTCAACAAAATATGGGAGATCCTGCTTTTACTCCTCTTAATTTTGACAATGTGACGACGTTGGATGATGTTGTAGACAAATTAATGCATAGTGATTACCTGACTTTTTTCATTTCTTTGTTTTGTGCAATAACTTGGATTGTATACATAACATTTTATAACTCAAGAGTAACGGGGTTGGTGGTCACAAAAATTTTTAATAGAATCTTCAAGGATGGACATATTAGAATAGGTAATCCGTAATGTTTAAATTTTAGCGACGAATGTTTAAACGAGCTTTTACAATTTTGTTTTTAGGTTCAATATCTTTTTCAGTGATATCGGGGAAAATCATGTTCCGAGATGTGTCTTACATTACAGAAGATTGTAGTTATAGGGTTCAAGATGGCTTGATTATATTTAGGTGGTGGCGTACCTATGTACCCAAGGACATTTCAGAAGGTATGATTTAAAGTTTTTAGAGCAGTTTATTAATATGTGATGGTTAATTAATTTTATTTTTACATATTTAAAGATATGTCACATTCCGATACACGTCTTTCCATATTACTCAATGGGTTTGAATACCACCTCTACCATAGATCCGAACTATATTCAAGACTAGAAAAATTATTTGGATTAGATGCTATTATCATTCCGGGAGGTAGTAAAGAACCGGATAAAGATAGAGAAGGTTGGGGAGGTGGAAAGTCTCCACCAAAACCACCGTCAGCCGTGGGTTACTCTTGGCGAGATTTGATTCCTGTGATTAAATTAGAATTAAGTTGCGGCCGTGTCGTATTTGGTAACATGCTAGTTCCCTATACCTTAGCACTGGTCGTTGAAGAAGCTCATTTAATTTACACTACAAAACCTGCTGCCTCTAAGTTGGATCATTTTATGCATATAGTCAAAGGCAAGGCAGAGAATTTTAAGGCAAGTGAACGAAATGCATTGCGAAATGATTTTTTTCCTGTATTTTATGAATTTTGACCTCCAGGTTTTACTCAGTCAAAGTCCTAAATACACTGGGCTTAAGGATGATCCACCTCGTTTAATGGGAGAAGGGTTTGGGATTGTTACTGCCAACAAAGTTGAATTTTATTATTACATGGATGAACCTGGTATATTTTATTTAAATGATATTGGGCTTTGTATAATTAAACCTAAATTGTTTTACCAAACTAAGGGGTTGTCCCAAATCATCCAGAAATGCTCCAGTTGGCCAACGGTGATTTAGTTGAAGCCAATCCACCTATTTGGGGCATGGCTATCAAATGTGGAAAAGGAACTGATTTCAGCTACGGACCATGGGCAGACAGACAGAGAGATCAGCTTTATAAATTGTTTTATCCCCAAGATTATGAGCCTTTAAAACCAACTAGTCCTCCATGCGCTGGAGAACTTCGACAAATCCAGTCATTTGATATAAGACTGTCCACTCTTAATGAGGCCACGATTGATATTTTATTCTCAAAAGATCAGGTGGGCATTTTAGTATTTTACCTTATTGGTTCCGAAAGTCGACATTGATTATGTGACTATGATTATAGGAAACCAATGCAATACATATGAACGTCGGACCAGGTTCATACCTTGAAATTACAATTCCTTGGATTGTTCATTCTAATGGATATTCCACGAAAATCACTGGACAACTGTTGCATGTTGAAGCTTCTACCAGTTTGCAATTTCGCAACTTGATTGAAACTGAAACTTTGCAGTTTAATATCGAGTGTGTTTATCCACTTCACTGGAATGAACACCAAGATTGGGTCATGAATTTAACTGGTTGTAAAGCCTCCGCACATCTCATTTTTGCTCACAAATGGTTTTTTCAAGGTTTATATTACTAATAGCTTATTAGATTATTGTCATTACTTACTTTGTCTTTTTAGCTATGGTAAATGATTGGTCTAGTCGAACTCCTCCAGATCTCTTGAGTTTTGTACCTTATACATGGAAAGTTAATTTTACTCTGAAGGAGTTTGAAATCATCACGGCGACTAATGAATACAACTGGGTTGATTGTTCTTCCCAACACCATGAGAATAGTAAGGAAGCTTAACGTACATGAAATACTCAACAGTGCTGCATAATATGTATTTATAACTCTATAAATTTTAGGTTTGCTTGCAGCTTGTGGAGAAATTTTTGAGCTTTCGTTTGATCTCCCATTTTTTGAATTTTTACCGGAGATTGTACTTTTTAAATTTTGGATTCAAATAGAGGGTGGTGACTTAAATTTTTTTGTGCCAGAAGTCTCCACGACTTACATAACATTAAATGCCTTAACTAAAAACTCAAAAATCCGAAACCGTGATGGTAGTATTACTTGGGATTTGTCATCGTTAAACAAAGACGGAGTTAAGAACGATGGTGGTGCTAGTCGAAACAAAATAAGAAAATGGAGAAATATGTGCAAAACCAGGTACAATCATGTTATTACAAAATATAAAAATTCAGTTATTTCTAATTTAAATAATTTTTAGTGAAGGATGGACGGAATGCTGGTCGGTGCCAATTTGTGCAGTAAGTATTGCGTTTACATATCATCCAATGCCTCCGCTTGGACCATCTCCACAAGCGGATGTCACTACACCTGAAAAGGAAGAAAGTTTGTTATCTCCCATGCGCATACCTGAAGATAAGGAAACTTCTAAAAGGGTAAGTTGATTACACGTAATAAAATCTGACCATGAGTTCAAAGACGTGATATACTTTACAGGTTACTACTACTACAAGTTTGGTTGGTTCTGAATTCGACCCCTTGTCATTGACACCTGATCATGTTCATGTGGAATGTGAAGTAGGACCTTCCGTCATTATGCTGTATGGCGCACTGCTCAAACTCCTAATTAATCTTAAGGTAAATTTGTTGTTTCAACAACTTATTTTTGTATTATGTTGTTCATTTGTTTGTTTTTTTTTGTGGAAGTAGGAGAATGTATTTGGAGACTATCAAGATTTTATAGACATGGAAAAATTGAAATGTGGCACGGGTTTGTTTGGTATTAAGTTTCCAAGTAATTTATCTGCTGCTGATAAAATTGGTTCCATGGATAAAATTGACCCAAGAGAATTTCGACCTTTAGAAGTTACAGTTTCTGCTACACTTCATGACATTCGCGGACATTTGTTAAAGGTTAATTGCATTCATTTTACTTGATGCACATGTTGGCTCATGTCAAAAAAAGATTGCATTTTTAATCTTTGTCTTTAGAATTGCAATGAAGCGGATCCACCCTGTCCGACAATTTGTGTTGAACGACTTGGGTTTGAAATGGATAAAAAGTATAGGAGAACAATACTTCAAGTATTGCTATCTCCCATTATGGTTCTTGTTATCGATACTGTAGACCGAAGTGATAACCCTGATCAGCACTTAAAAGAAGGTTATTTAATGCTCTCTGGACTTCAGGTACTGCCGCTATTATTCACAAACTCCCATTCAATGGTTCTGTTGCTAATAGGGATCTAAAATGTCCGTGTCAAGGGGTATTTGTCATGTCCGACGTTTTTCTATTTGTCATGTCATATATGTCAGACAAATATGACATTGACAAGGTTTTCTTCGGACAGGACAAATAGCATGACAAATTGACAAATAGCATGACAAATTGACAAATAGCATGACAAATTGACACGACAAATTGACAAATTGACACGACAAATTGAAAATTATATCACATTACCCCGATAATTTTAAATTATCCGCCAAGATCGGGGTAATGTGAGAAAAAATTAAATAAAATAATATGTAAATGTCAAAATGTCCCGTGACATTTAACTTAATTGTCATGCTATTTGTCAATTTGTCAGTGTGTCAATTTGTCAGAAATGTCATGACATGACACGATCCAGAAAATTTCGGACAAATACGACAAATA
>JAAOWG010000782.1:0-11282 GCA_036491945.1 Paranurophorus simplex
ACGGAGGTTCACTATTTCAGTTATTTTATTTTATTTCATAAATTTAGTCACGAGTTTCATCCTTTCACAAGGCATTTAGCTACAGAACTGGAATGGTTGAAGGACGTTGTGCATAAGCTTAAAAAAGATTTGAGAGGAAAGTCGGATCATCTTTCGCCACAGCGTTACATTTAATCCTTACGTAAATAAATCCGCATTTCCTTTGCTCCATTCACTGTCTCATTTTAAACAAACAACAAAATCTTACATAAATTTAATAAAAAGTAAACATGCTATGTTATATTCAGTTATATACACATTTACATTTCAATCAATTAGAAACAAACTCTCTACAATCCAAATAAAACTCGTATATAAATATGATTTCCAGTAATTCCAGTTACTAGCTGGCTAGTTTGAAGCATGCATCCGGCTTTTCAAAATATCTGCTCACGTCATTTCAACTTATAAAAATAGATTGAAATTATAAAGACAAAAAAGTGACCAAGGAAAATCAAAAGAAATAAAGTTCAATATATGTCTGTATATGATGGAAACTCACTTTGATGGTCCCTAGAGAATCTTTCTCTGCTCCTAAACAACGTAAGACTGAGATACATACAAATTGGGAATTTTGAACGAGACAGTGATGGAGTACAATTCATGATGCATGGAAAGACTTGTACTCGTTGAAAGAAAGTGAGCAACTGCATATATATTGAATTTAACTATTACTGTCCATTAGTTGTTGAAACCACTTATTTAGTCAGTAAATACAAATTATTGAGAAAACGACAGTAAGTGTGTTTCATCCGATGAATCGAAAGGTGAAATAAAATCCCATTATATGTTTGTATCGACTATCCAGAAACTGGCTTTGTTTTCAGCCAAATTTATTCTACAAAACAAAGCTTATTGAAATTGGTTAAACTGTATAGAAAGGCTACCTTAACTGAAATATTCTTTTTGTTCAATTTAGGTATCAAGTAAACTGATCATTGTTTATACTTTATTCAATGCTTCACTAAATTGACAACTGAGATTTTATTAAGGAAAAAATCCAATTAAAAAAAATTTCCAACTTTTCACTTTGACAGTTGAAGTAAATTTTGGGATATCAAGGAAGCAACATGGACAATCAACCCCATATTAGATTTGCTGAGACACGTAAGTAAGATTAAACAAGTTCATATTTTTCACTTTGCTTTTTATTCCCATTATGTACCTTTACTTCTCCCTGTTAGCTGACGTATTTGACAAATGAAAACGTTGCAAAAAGGACAAAAGAACTTTTTTCCATTTGAGAAAGTTTTTTCATGGCAATAAAAAAGCCTGTCTGTTTCATTTTTAACCATGATTAGTTTTACGTTCGTTTGAAAAATTCTTGAAAGGTTCCCCCTTGAGGAAAAGAACTGTGAAGGGGAATGGAAATAGAATTGCTACATTTGACACAAAAACAAGGGTACATAAAAGAAAACTTTTTCTCTACTTTCATCTTGAAAATAGTAAATATCTATGTACATTATGACAACTAACAATGTATCCAATCCAATTAACGGTAAGTTTTACATGCATGATTGTAACAAATAGAGATTGAGGCAATAAATAAAGCAGTTTAGGTATAAATTTTATTCCACGGTCTGGTCCTATATAGCCCGTGGGTGGGTTCATTACTGTAGATAGATAAGTTATCAAATTATTAGCTAAGAAAAATCACCTTCAAACAAAGCATATTTACTACAGAAGTGTCTTTTGGTAATAATAAAAGTCAGAGGTCATTAATTTCTTCTTTAGCTCCAGGAAGCCCAAAAAGTTGTATGAAAGGGGCGAGGAAAATTACATTCGAAGAAAAATGTGGATTAGATGACTCTTCCGAGGATTTATCCCCAAAAAGTTCAAGAAAAGTGTGTTTACGATCCCCAAGTGACAATTCATCTACCCAGACCCCTGCGGTACCCCCATTTCAAAAACCACCAGACATTCAATTTAGTCAACACTATGATCAATCAACTCCTCCTCCTAATTGTACTTCCAATGGCAACTATGATTTTGTTGAACAAATTGAACCCACCGTCGACGAACCAATGGATCCTTATCTTATGGAAATCGCTTCCCAATTTGTCAACGAGATAATTGAGACGGCTTCACAAGAAATTGTGAAGAGACAAAAGGTACCTGATTCTTGATGCTAATTTCATTATTACTCACACTTGCATCCTAATAATGAAGTTGATTACTTATAACTTATATGTATACATATGCAATGCTTAAAACTTGAATTTCAATTAATATCCTCATTTACAATTCACTACATGTCAAATTCAATCCAAAACATTAGGCGTGACGGATTATTAATTACTCAACTCAAAAAATCAATTCAGCACAATTCGGAGGATCATTACATAAATAGAAAGCAAGAAACTAACATAGCAAACACAAGGACAGATCCATGCATACAATAAATACTTAAATATATCCATAATGCATGTAGCACATAGGACAGCTTCTAATGAATGCCGTTCTTTCATGTTTCATAACAGAAAAAGGAGATTGAATAGAATACAGATATTTTATGTCATCCTTAAGCAAACACTGTCGAGTACAATTAGAGTCTATGTAAATATTAGCAAAGCCACAAAGGTTTCAATAGATGACTTGAACATTAAATTTATCAGTGTAATGCAGAGAAAATGAGAAAGATGATGACATTTTTAATCTCCTGTTTCCTGCTGCTTTTGTTACGAAGCATCTTATCTCACAGTAGACAATCTAAACAATGCCCTATGTTTTTAATAATTAAGCAATACAATAATAGAAGTCATAATAGAAATAGAATAATACAAATTATTGTATTGTGAGAATTATTCTTAAAAAATATTCGGCTTGTTTTATTCCAAATATTGCGAGTCTATGTAATGGCTGTTTCTTTTTTCACAAGAAGCGTATGTACCTATTATGTATGCTTGAATAAAGATGATAAAGTAATTTCCTCATTTAACCGTTTCCCCACATGTATTGTAGCATCAGTAAAAGTTTTCTAAAACACAAAACATGCTCTAAAAGGGATGCAGATAAACATTTGCAATCATTGTGCGTAAATTTCGAAGAAGCTGCCAGTTAGATAAATTGAGGCTTCTATCAAATGTCAACTATAGTGCACCCCAAAGAGCGACAACAGCTTCAATTGGTCACGCTTTTGAGCTCAATACTACCTATACATACATATGTTATTTACAAAAATGGTGCATTCACTCAACTGATAATTACATTCGTCAATTACTATTTTCATGACGAGCTAAGTATGTAATGTTTAAGCGTTAAATTGGTTAAATGTCTTTTTAGGCCAAGACAGGAGGACCCAAACGAAATCTCACAGCTATTGCTAGAGGTAATACAACTCTTTAAAAGTTTCAAGAATAAATAATCAGAAACAACTCTGTGCTCTTATACACACTATTATACTCTTGAAAATTTCAGATATAATTGCAGAAGGAAGAAGATCAATTTGGGTCCAAAGAGCAGGAACTGTTTCGAAATGGTTTACTAACTTATATAACAAGGCACAAAATTCAATGCGAACGTAAAGTCTTTTACAAGCTTCATCATCTCTGACAACACCAAATGAAATATTTTGTGAAATGCATTATAAGATACATGAAACAAAAACTATTTAATGTATCTTCATAGTTCATTGTATTATGAATTTAGAAAATAGTTAAAAATGAATGATTCAATCAAAACAAGGGCAATCAAAACGAGTTTTAATAACTATCCATAAGGATTTGTGATTTTGCAAGTTAGCATATCTCAAATCACAAAAGGAAAAGCATTTATCTATTTAAATATAAATTAGAAAAGAAAGTAGAAAGTAAATAGTTGTAACATGAAGACTCCTTTTAATTTTAAAACGGTAAAATTATAATACTTCAACCACAATCCGTGTGATACAAATCATACAAATATATAATTTGAAGAATTAGGCAGTCAAACCTTCAAAGAACTTAATTTTGTTCAAAATTACTTATAGAATCTACCCCAGACACAGGGACCACATTTTTATTTCATAGCAAAATTCAAATACAATCAAGAAAAAGCATTTCATTCTAATTCTTACTCCAATAATTCAACTCATTAATTTTGCATATGTAAAGTAAGTCACCTAAAAAAACCCAAAACAATGTATTTACAATACATGTTATATGTATGTAATGTACCTCATGCATGTACCTTCCAATTACCTGATATATAACGTCTAATACGTAACAAGATAAAGTAAAATGTATTACATACTAGCGTAGATTTCATGAATATTAAAATTAATTAAATTACGAATTTGACAGTCAATTTATTGCATTATGAAATCAAAGGTTTTGAAATTGAGTATTTTTTCCACAAATGCAACTTGGTCTCTAATTTCCCATTAATTGGTCAAAAGCAGACTAAAGAGTTACAATAATATCACAAGAATTTTGCTTTGAGGCTTAAGATCCTTCGAAAAACATTTCTTCCTCGTCTTCTTCTACCTCTACTCCTCCATTCCGAGCAAGCATATAGTTGTCCATATCAATACATGTGCAATTATTGATAGCGTAACGTAATCGATCTCTCATTATTTCCTGTACGCAAGATTCGATTAAAATTAAGTCGAAAAACAAGATACAAGATTCTTACTTTCGATGAATAAGGTGGCAACCGCAATTGAAAAAAGCAAGTCTGTGCTGTAGGAAGGCCGTTCACAGGTCTATCAACTCGCATAACTTGAAATCTTTGGCTAAAGTCTGCTAAATTGGCAGGAAGGCGTGATCGTCCAGATACAAACCTCATAAACAAAACACGTTCGGAATTTGAAAATTCTTCCAAGATACTCCACAACCATTGTACAAGTTCATTGTTATCGTCCATCTCTCGATATCTAAAAACAAAGGCAAAGTAAGCCCATATTACATGCACATGTTTTGACGTGGTTTTGTTGAGGTAGAAATAAATCAACACTAACCTAACAACTTGTTTAAGTAACTCAACGGAAATGCTAGGGAGCCCACAAATTAATTGTTCCAGATGAGATCCAGTCATTAATGATATTAAAGGGACAGGAATTATTCCTGACATTCCTTCCCGTATTGCAGCAACCTTGAAATTGTCAAAAAAATGCTGAGTAAAAGCTACTTCCACAAAACCAACTAAAAACAGCAACAGTTACTTGTAAGTCAATTTCATGCAGTCGGAATTGAATAGCTTTATCAATGTAATCCAGGCGATTTTGAAATGAAAGAGGCACGTTTCGTCCACCAGGAACAATTGGAACAAGTTTTCCTCTGTGAGACAAAAAATATTTAATACATAATAGGCAGTTTGCGAAATCACGTCCGTGATTTCATCAATTTACTTACGTGCTACTAGTTCCTTCGTAACATTCCAATGGAATCACCTAAATAAGAAAAATAAAAATAATATCCAAACTGTACACCATAGTATACTCAAAACCACCTCATGAAAGTTAGTTTCGTCAAATTGAGAGGTTATGTTATCACGAATAGACTGTAATCCTTTGATGTACATGGCATCTACCTCTTCTAAATCTTCATCAGTAACCTCTTCACCAACCAGTAACTTCCATACCATTGGTGCTAATGGTATTGCAACCGGTTTCTTGGTTCTAATTGAAACTCCAAAAAGAATACCTGAGGTACGTACATACAAATACATAGTTCAAATATGAAATAAATTAAGTGAAAGTTACCAATAAATTTAAATGACATTAGATCTTCAGATGACACAAGATCAGGATTTAATAAAAATCTATCTCTATTGTAGCCGACGTCGTTGGTTGAATTTGGAGTTGGTATTAAATATGGCAAAGAACCATTCGTAAGCTCAATGCACATTTCTGTAATAGTATCATCGAATACTCCACCGGCATCATCAGCTCCTTCTCCCATAAGTTTAACCTAAGTATAAAAAATAAAAATTGAAAAATGTACATCGTAAATAGCTTTAATAGCACATACCTTCCACGCCCGACCCGGCAGTCGCAATTCATGTGATGCAATTTGGACAACTTGAGATGAAATTTGAGTAAATATGGGTTTCATTCGTTTTGACTTTGCCGTTGTCAGTCGACGAACGGTGATTTGTGGGCCATAAGTTCTGGACTGAATCATAGTTCTATGCAGAGTTCTTATAAATGGAAGAGTATATACTCTAGGGGTCAATATCCGTCTTAGTTTAGGTGATGTTGGAAAATAAAGAGGACCGTTGATGCAGTAGAATGATGAAGAACCCTGTAAAAACGAAATGAAGCAAGAAAAGATATCAATTCGTGCACATATAATCCTTGATGAAGTATTATTAATTGTAAATTAATACTAAATTACCACAGGATAAATGAGAGGTAACATACTCCAACTTGAAAATAAAAGGTCAGAAAAGTTGAAAAGAATTTTCAAACGGGCCTTCAAAGAGGAAATTGGGAGATCAAGAAGTCTTGGGTACTGAGGTGGAATAGAAGCAGGAGTTCCGAGCTTTAGATCTACACCCGAATGAAGATTAATGCCACGAGCTGTTCGAGGAGCAGTCCAACCGCCGCTGTGAGTTCTTCCAGCAGAAACCTATTATCGAGCCCAATGAATCTAGCTACAACATTTCTATCGTGTTTGAACCTACCTGTTGAATACCCAATTCTGATGCAATCATTACACTGGAAAATTAAAAACAATGTGTGATTGGTAAACAATACGTGATTAAACAAAGGGTTACTCACGGTTCGCGTACGGTCATAGTGTGACCAATTCCTAACTGTCCATCGCTATTGCTTCCCCATCCGTATACATCCCCATTGGATGTTACACAAAGTGTATGTTCCGCACCCACAGCAATATCAACTATAACTTTGTCAGCCAATGTCATTATCTAAATATACACAATCTATTCATTTGCTGCAAATTTAAGATACCAAATTATAGGTACCTGCGCGGGCCTGGTACAATATCTCATATGTGGATGGCCAATAAGTCTATCCATACCACAAGTAAACACTCGACCGTCACTAGTCATAAAAACCGAAAATTGTGTTCCACAGCAGACCTTTTCAATACCAATGTCCTGCAGTGCATCAATAACTTGTGGCGTTGTAACAGTGTTTGTTGAACCAAGGCCTAGTTTTCCATTTTCCCCGTCACCAAATGCCCAAGCAGTCTTTTTGTCGGCAGAAACACAAATTGTATGTGCCAATCCACAAGCAACGTAACCAACTCTGTTACTGCCAAACGATGTAATTTTTTCGGGTATTTTCTTATTAGAAACATTTCCTAATCCAAGTCGTCCATACTCAGAGCTTCCAAATACAAAAACAGACCCTTCCATTGTCAAAACAGCACTGTGCTTGAAACCGCAAGCCACCTATGTACAACCCAATCAAATAGTATACATATGTATGTAAATCTGATGTTCAAAGAAACAACCTGAATAACAATTTCATTTTTTAGAGCTTCAATTTGCTTTGGCCTACGTTGACGGTCAGAATTTCCATGACCTAGCTTCCCATAGTCTCCATCACCTTAAGATATTACGACAATGAGTACTAGGGGATGACAATGAATTAATCAAAAATTAATTATACCCCATGAGAAAACAGCTCCGTCTTCAGTTAGGGACAACGAATGACCATCAGATCCACAAGATGTTGCGAGTGAAACAATTACATAACCTAAAAAAACGAGCAACAATTTTATCCTGTTTTTTTGTCAAATTCAAATCAAATCAAATTATATTTATATCTTTATTATTAAGAAACCTGATAGGGTAGAAATTGTAGTCAGCGTGTTCATATCATCCGAATTTCCATGTCCCTAACGAAATAATTCATTAGTCGGAAGATTCTAAATGTAATTGGATCTTTAAAATGAATTCTGTTGCTCACTAATCGTCCGTAGCTTCCTTCACCAATTGATTGAATAGAGCCATTACCGTGAATTAAAAAAGTACAATTTTGTCCGCAAACAACCATCTGGGCACCACAGAATGCAGGAGACAATTTTGGAGTTGTTAACTGACGTCCAGCAAGATCTATTAATGAATCATTGCAAATAATGGATTTTATCAATTCTAAAAATAATTTGGAAACTGTACCTCCTTCCCCCAATTGACTGTGCCTACCATTTCCCCACATAAAAACGTCACATTTGCCCCCAAATTGCCAATCGTGTGGCTGCTGTGTGGCCCATAACATAACTTGAGAATCCATATCTAAGGTCCAATTTATAGGCTGGTCATCAAATCGATGCGAAGCTTCCTTTTCATCTAAATGATTAAAATTAAATATGATTGTTATTGACAAGGTTTATTTAGCAGTTAGCAACCTGAATAAAACCAAAATATAAAACTTACCAATCTTAAAACGTTCTATGAATTCCGATGGTAGTTTACTTCTTAACAATAAAGCTTGAGCAGTTCTAATTGTTAATCTTAAGTTAACTATCCACTGCCAATGACCATCTAAAAATTAAAAGTAAAATATTTACTTCTTACATTCTACTAAAATTCATACCAGTAGACTCTAATGGTGACCCCAACACTTTATCCAGTCCGAGACTCAAAGCAAGTGTTGTTAAACTTTGAAAATATGGAGAATAAAGCAACTGATCTCCTGATTCAACATGATTTCGCTCATAATCATATTGTTCCTAAAGCAAACATCAAGCATGATAAATGAAAAACCTCATAAAATCATGATGGTTAACCTTTATAAGAAACGGAAGATTGTTTAAAAGAAGCTTAAACATTGGTAATGCATCTAATGAGTTGATGGCTTGCTTCAACAAATCACATTGGTGCTCAATTCTTGCAGCGTTTTCTTCTAGTAAAAACGAGTCTTGCATTTCAAGTGAATCTCTTAAAGAAATGCATTTAACCTAAGGAACGTCAAGTTAAAGAAATATATATTAAATTAAATAAGCATACAAGTTGTTGAATAGACCATTGTCTGTGTCCACCTGTAAGTCTTGCAGACATTACGCATGTAGCAAGAGATTCTACCAAACACAAGGCTGAGTTTACGACAGTTGGACTCGATGCGTCTAAAACAATAATGTTTGAATAAATACTTCATCAACAATATGATAGAACGTACCCCTATGAGCACAATCTTGATCTTGGTTATCACATACCACAGAAAAATTTTCACTTAACAGGCTGACAAGAGACATGGTGACTATAAAGTTTGGTTGTTGGATATTTGCTGGTCTAGAATTAATTTTTAGAAATCCAACGGCAGCACTAAGGAGTTCCTGAAAAAACAGTACATACATAAATTCAAACACTAAGCCATTTATGATAAGACACGTACTCTAGTGCACAACTCCAATACAAGAGTGGCGGCATCAGCATTTTTCTTTGTCAAAATATCGACAACTTTTCCAAGTTGATGCAATTTAGCACAGGTTGTTGAGTCATAGGATAAGCTTGAAAATGCACCAAATAACAATGAGTTGCTCTCTGATGCTGGATAAGAACGTGAATCATTGTCGTCAGTAGACTGCATCCTTCCAGCAGCAGTCAAACACATCAATTTAATAATTGTACGAACATCAGTCAATCCAATACGATTCAAGGCCGAAAACACATCGCAGGCAGATTCACTATATCAATAATAATTTGGTATAATTTGGTAATGAAAGACTGAAATCTCGCAATTTCACATTTCAACCCTCACCTTATACTTAACAGCGTTAAAGCTTTCGTTATGAGATTTCTGGCGAGAATAACTTTTCCAGCCTCTACGGAATTCTTCATAGTAATAATTCTCAGCTTAGAATCATCAATTGAGACTTGTTCAGCCAAAGAACGGGAATTCTGCTTTTGTTCTGCTAATAAAAATAAAAATAAATAATTAATAATACATTAATAATTTTTTAAATCACAACCTGAACATTTAAGGTTTGTAATTTTATCGGATGAACTAGAACCCATGGGATCATTCTGTTCAAATGGAACAGGGTCAGGGTATGGCTTATTTGATTTAAGACCTAAGTATGGTAACATCCCGCTACTACTTTCTGTAATTTCTCGACCGAGTGATGAAATATTTGAAAAGGTATATTCAGGAGAATCTTCACGAGTACTGTTCCTTAATTGTTCATTACTACTTCCAAGCATTGTTAGAGGTGGCAAAGCAATAGCAGTTTCAGGTATTAGGACATTTGAATGGCTTTGATCCCGTACAGCTTGGTCACCACTATACTGTTGGTAGCAAATATCACAAAGAGCAAATGTCGAACCTAGATAGATTGAAATGTTTATGAAGTGTCTGAGTAATTCAATAAAAAAAATACCCTGGATTTCACCACAAGTGCCATCGGCGTATCTCAAGCCACAACCTGCGCAATAATAAATTACTTTATGTAAATAATTCAAACAGTTTTTTGCTGGTTGACAAACATATGTATCTTAAGAACAAAATCTCATCATTGCGACGATTAAACCCTTTAACGCGGATGCCAAGAGACAATTAAAATTAGTTGTTGCGGGAGCACTTTCAAGTTACTAAGGCCATAGTGCGGGAGCGTAATTTTAAGGTCAAAGGCTTAAAGCGGGACCTTTTTTTACAAAATAGACACCCAATGCGGGAAGGGTTTTTTGGACATTTTTATGCAAATTTTAATTTTATTGCAAACTTTAACAACATACGATCCAGTTTTAACAAAAAAAAATTAAATTCGACAAAAGTTGGAATTTACAGAGAATTTTCAAATTTGAAGCAATTTAATAGTTTTTTCGACTATGATAAATTCCAAAACAGGGAACGACGCAAAGAGCAACATTGCAGATGCTACACTGATATCGAGTTTCTTTAATTTTACCATTTTCTTTGTTTTTGAAGCAGACATGGCATTTTTTGGATCCATGAGGTTTTCCTTTTGTTGGAGGATTGAATGATGGAAAATGACGACCAGTTAGACGATCCAACATTCTTGTAGGGTTGGCTACTGTATTTTCTTTTAAACCAAATTTATCCAAAATTTGTTGAATGATTTTGAGTTGGAATTGGAGAAATTTGGAGTTAGGATGGACACTCTTGAACATTTTGAAAGCGTTGTATAAAGAAAGATCCACCAGTTGAAAAAACATTTTCTTGTACCATTTTCTAGTCTTCCTTTTTACAGTATTGAAGTGTATTTGCATATCTCCTTGATCAATTCCTCTCGCGTTCTTGTTGTAATCAACAACACTTTTGGGCTTCTGGACAATTGATCCATCTCTCTTAGCCACTTCAATCATTTCATGAGCGTGAACGGTTGAAATCATTC
>JAAOWG010000783.1:0-11269 GCA_036491945.1 Paranurophorus simplex
TGGTCCAACCCCACCAACAACAAATCCCGGTCTTTCCAGCTCTGGACTACCAGCAGATTGTGGTTTTAGTAATGCAAGCCATACCCGAATTGTGGGGGGTCATGTAGCACCAAAAGGTATGAAAAAAGCTTTTTATAAAGCTTTTTATAATTGTTTTTTAGGGGCATGGCCATGGATAGCTGCCCTAGGTTATAGGGACGGCAACACTGGTGCAATAAATTACTTGTGCGGAGGAGCCCTTGTTTCTAAAGATTACGTCGTTACAGCAAGCCATTGTGTTCACAATAGAAATGATTTGTGAGTGGAAGTAGAAGAAAGGGTTTCATGCAATTGAAACGTTGTCACTTTATAGGGTCACCATTAGGTTTGGAGATCATGATATTTTCACCGACGCTGATGGCGTAAAACCCATTAACATGGGGGTTGCACAAATAATAAAACATCCAAAATATGAACCTTCTACCTTTTACAATGATATTGCACTAATTAAATTAAGACAACCTGTCCCCTTCAGCCGTAAGAATGTTTTATCCTCAATGATCAACAAGCTTTATGAAACCTCTTTTAGTACAAGTACATCCAATTTGCCTTCCCTCAACACCCGAATTAATCAACAACCGTTTTGAGGACAAAACCCCATTTGTTGCTGGTATATTACGTTATTAGCCCGTAGTCCCCGAATTTGATAAAACTTGGTGATTTTCTTCAGTTTTTCTTGTTGATTATGAATCTGACAAAGTTTGAAATGCGATAGGGCGTGAACGGAGCGTCTCCCCCACTAACGATTTTCAGATTCGCAATCAGCAAAATAACTGAACAAAATCACCAAGTTTTATCAAAATCGGGGAGTAGGGGCTAATAACGTAATGTTCCTAAAGGATGGGGAGCAATTCAATTTAGTAAGTAGGCAGTAGGTTACTCATATATTTAAAAATGACTCAAATTATGCAGATGGACCATCAAGCTCTGTCTTGAGGGAGGTTCAGATCCCTACAGTGCCTGATTCCGTATGTCAAGAAAAATTTAAAAGCTTTAAATCCGTTAATGTGGATGACACTAATATTTGTGCAGGATTGAGTGCTGGAGGCAAAGGTAATTTATTATAATTAATTATAAAACTTTGAGCTCTAACTAGCTATTATGTACAGATGCGTGTCAGGGAGATTCAGGTATGTTTCAAAAACTGGAAATATTGTGGATAAAGAGCTAATTTAGGGGGCCCTTTAATGCAACCTCTTGGAGGAAATAAATACGTTCTTATCGGTGTAGTGTCGTTTGGTTTCAAATGTGCTGAGCCAGGTACTAGTTGATTGAACTTACGCTGGTAGTTATAAAATATTCATGTTTTCAGGATACCCAGGCGTTTATTCTCGGATAACAGAGCACGTCCCTTGGCTCCAGAAGATAATTAACAATGCATAATATTACTAACTTAATATCCATCATTATTCCACGATATTTTATAGTCAGGAAAATGCTTTTTCAAAACTTCAACCGTAATTGAATGATCTGCTCGACCAAATCCCTGCACACAAATCAAAATAAGATTAACAAATTCAAAAATGTGGAATAAATGTACATACTTGAGAGTATCCAAAAACATTGAGGTTCTTTTGATCATGAGTAATCCTTCCTCCTCCCACACATTCAGAATCAAACCCCCCACCATCAATGGTTTTTAACTGTTCGACAAATCTATCGTAAATATCGCCTTCAATTAAAGAAACAAAAATTAGATGACTATCAACCCTTCCGTCATTATGTCATACCATGATAAGCACAGTCCTTATATCCTCTTACAACATACTTGAATGATTCTTTAGCTGGGGAAGATGAAGGATCCTCAAGAACGTACACTTTAATTAAAATGTATTTGAATCTTCCACTCCCATCAATATCAACTGGAGGGACTTTTTCAAGTTTTTTCTCCACTTGAGACATAACTGGGAACAAATGAAAGGGCCGTAGGGACCTCGCACAAATAAACTGCAAACGGTAAAGTGAATTATATAAAAGTTTAATGATAATGATAATTAAGTACTTATAAGTAATGATGAAGTATTTGAATGTAAAAAACTTTCCGCTAATAAGGGGTGAATTGAGAAGTCTTTGTTCAACATGCATTTTCATGTAAATATTTATTTATTTTGACTTAACAAATCATTGCTGAAAAGGAAATTACATCAAACTACTACGATACTACGAGACTATTATGAAAGAATGTCTCTCTACGCCTCATCCGATCCAGTAGAGCCTTCATGAGAGCTGACCTCATCCGATCCAGTAGAGCCTTCATGAGAGCTGACCTCATCCGATCCAGGAGAACCATCATGAGAGCTAACCTCATCCGGTCTGGTAGAACCATCATAAGACCTACAAGTAATCCAATTTTCATCATATTTATTCATTTAACATTCATGACTTACACAACTTCCGAAGCTGCATCTCCTTCAACTCCACCTGCTCTTCCCAAGAGTTCTTCAATGACCCTTCATATTTTCAATAGGAGATGAAACTATTAAACATTTTAGCTTACCCTTGGATAAATTGTTCAAAAGCCACGGTGCTAGCTTGATGAGCAAGAATAATTTCCATTTTTGAGATGTGTTCCGAATCGTCTATAACAATGGTTTGTCTATCTCCACCTATTATTTGTAAATCCACACATCTTGGCAAGAACGAAACGGAAAATGATCCCAACAAATCGCGAAGAGTTATCAAAAGCTTATCATCCTCTGATGATTCAGCCTTAACACTACAACCACGTAGAATTCTTGTTTGTCCTCTAACGGTTGCCGTAACTTCCCTGCACGTTTGAAACGTGTTCATCTTTCTTCTCTCTACACCTTTGATGTACGACTGCAGTAAAGTGACTGGAACTTTATCTCTCCAACTTCCTTTGCTGGAGCCAGGTTGATCAGCCATTGAATAATTTTGATTGAATTATTCAAAACAATTAAATTGAATATCAATACAACTTGGGTTAAAGAGACATAGATTGCATTTCTTCCATTTCCAAAAGAGCTCAAGGTTAAAATGCAAAGGAACCCTGTATTTGCCTACCCTTCGACTTGGGATGGGATGAGGTTAGGTTTCATATTGAATACCTTATATATTTATAGAATGCATGCCGAGTCATAGCTATCAACATATCCAACAATGATGAATTTATTCTAAAACATAAAGGAATGGGTCTACATGGAAAATGTAAAGTGGTTAATGAATGTTGAACTGATTTATTGGTTGAAAAATGATGAAGCATCTTGATTTTTAACCATTCATGACAGCTCGTACAAACTCTTCATAATGAACATTTCCTTGAGAGTCCTCATGACCTGCGAGAAGTTGTTCAACCTCTTCATCCGTCAATTTCTCCCCTGCAAATATATAAAATTAAAAAAGTTCATAAACAAGACTCATCTATGCAACATCCCTTACCCAAAGTTGTAAGTAAATGTCTCAATTCTGCGGAAGAAATGTACCCATTTCCATCTTTATCAAAATGCCTCAACCCTTCGATAAAGTCCTCAGCCGTGTCATTACTTCGTGATTTTGATATTTGGGTGTAGATTGGAAAAAATACTTCAAAACTAATCCTTTCCTCAGGACGATGTTGATGGGTCAATTTCTTGACATCAGCTTCCGTGGGATTTTGACCCAATGCTCGTAAAACATCTCCAACTTGATTTACTTGGATTTTCCCATCACCTCGATGATCAAATAGAGAAAAAGTCTCTTGAAACTCGTCTTCGCTTATCTGCGACTATCAAGAAACAAAGTATTTTAGCCCTTAAATTCCTTTATGAATAAATGTTTTAAAAATACCATTTTTAATACTCAGACACCGCCCTTCCTGTGTAAAAAAAAAGAAGAAAATCACCTCTATTATTACACGTTAATGTATTTCCCGTCCCTTTTGCCCTTCCCTTTAAAGAGGAGCCCTTATTACCTTAACAAAATTCAACAAAAAAATAAGACGAGAGAAAGTCTCCTTTTTAGGTGTGAATCATTAACGTTTGAGTCATTCACCTTTGGGGTAATGTGAGAAAGGATTTAGCGGGAATGTTAAGCTTTTTTATGAGAAAAATAAAATGGGAGAATATATAAGCCCTCAAGGGACGGGGGGTGGGGCCCCTACAAGTGCTGATGCCTGTTTATCAATCGTTCACTCCCTTATGTGTCACCGACAAGGAGGAGAGTCGGAAAGTTTTGCAAAAAGAGCTATTGAAAGTTTAGTTAAGAAATTAAAAGTTGAGGGAATATTACAAAGGGGATGAGACTTGATCTTTATTTTTTTAGGAAAAGAGAGATGAGCTTGACAGCCTTATTGCGGCAATCACAACGAATGGAGCTCAACCCAGCAAATGTGTGACTATACAAAGAACGTTGGATGGGAGGCTGCAGGTTGCAGGGCGCAAAGGATTTCCTCATGTTATTTATGCTAGGATTTGGAGATGGCCGGATTTACATAAGAATGAGTTGAAACACGTTAAATATTGTCAATTTGCTTTTGATTTAAAGTGTGATTCTGTTTGTGTGAACCCATACCATTATGAGAGGGTGGTTTCCCCAGGGATTGATTCTTCATTGTCCAGAGATCATTTTGGAAGTTTTGACACTACTTGTAAAAGTAAGTAATTGAATAAGTGGGTGGAGTAGACAATAGTTTGAAATGTTGTTTATGTATATTTTATAGATATGTCAGGATTAAGTATTCAAAGTCCTCAAGGAGGAGCGAGCGCAAGCGGTATTAAAGAAGAATTCTCCGGGAGTGGGGTCACAGCATCGTCATCATCGTCAATAGAGATCTTGGAGAGAAGGCCAATTAATGTTAATACAGGAAACAATGGAGGAGGAATTGTTAGCCCTAGTGGATCTTCTAATCTTTTAGCAGTTGCCCAAACAAGTGGTGGAGCAGTATCAGGAGGAGCTACGGCTTCAGTTCCGCAATCAGTACAATCCCCAACGGTACAACATCATCCTCCAAACTATCCAGCTCAAAGAGTACCAATTAATCCTACCCAAAGTCCAACATCTCCAACCCAAGCACAGTCTCCACGTGTAGTTTCACCACGAGACAGTAATAATTCATTCTTCCAAGAGCCAAGAGGACATTATAATCAGGGCGGAGTTGAATATTCAGGAATGGAAAATGCTTCTACTGTTACGGATAATGTTGCTCCACCTCCTCCTGTAAATCAAATGAATACTTATCCCCAACAGCAACAACAACAACAACCACAAGGATGCGGATGGAGTGGACAAGGACCTACAAGTACATTGCAGTATACTCAAAACATGCAGACACAATCTGTTCCAACAAATGATATTCGAACACTTCCAGGATACAGTATGAAAATCCTCGACTTTATTTAGAATTGTTTTAATTAATTTTTAATAGACATGCATCCACATCAAATGTATCACAGTGAAAACCTAAACAGTGGTCCACTACTTTCTACTCAACCTCAGCCTGAATTCTGGTGTTCTATTGCATATTTTGAGCTTGATACTCAGGTAAAATTGTAAAAACAAAAAGAAATCCAATACCAAATGTCTCTTTTTTGTAAATAAACAACAGGTTGGAGAAACATTTAAGGTTCCTTCAAGCATGCCGTCTGTTACTATTGATGGTTACGTAGACCCTTCTGGAGGAAATAGGTTTTGTCTTGGAGCCCTTAGTAATGTACATCGTACCGACCAAAGTGAGAGAGCTAGACTTCATATTGGAAAAGGAGCACAACTTGAGCTAAAGGGGGAAGGGGACGTTTGGCTACGTTGTATATCGGACCACAGCGTTTTTGTACAAAGTTACTACCTTGACCGGGAAGCTGGAAGAGCACCTGGTGACGCAGTTCACAAAGTCTATCCAAGTGCTTACATAAAAGTATTTGATCTGAGACAATGTCACAGACAAATGCAGCATCAAGCTACCACAGCTCAGGCCGCAGCCGCGGCACAAGCAGCAGCCGTTGCAGGGCATATTCCAGGTAAAATCCTGCAGAGGTTTTTAAAATTTCGATTAAAAAAACATCAAAATCTTTTAGCGGGTGGATTTGCACCAGGAATTGCAATGAGCCTAACAGCAGCTGCAGGAATCGGAGTAGATGACCTAAGGAGGCTTTGCATTCTTAGGTTAAGTTTTGTCAAAGGTTGGGGACCTGATTATCCACGAGTAACCATTAAAGAGACTCCGTGTTGGATTGAGGTGAGTTTCAACTTAGTTTCCAAACATAAATTACAATGCTTTATTAGGTACATCTTCATCGAGCTTTGCAATTGCTGGACGAGGTCCTACATACAATGCCTATTGATGGTCCTCGCGTCGATTAAACGTTGCGAATCACATTTTTTGACATATGACGAACTGCTTTTTTTGCAGTTATATTCAATTAGATATATTTTTTAAATAGTCTCGTTAAATTTAAAAAAGAGTATCTTGTCTGATCTTGTTTATTGTAATTTTGATATTTTGACTTGACACTGTTTTTTACACTCAATTTTATTTGCAATTCGTTATAAATAATTGAATGTCTGGTTTTATATTTCTATTTAAAAAAATACTTGATGTACCTAACTTTATATGAATACTTGGATAACACAAACTTTTCTGGTCTTAAATGTTAAAAAAGTATGATATAATAGCAGGTTTATTATATAAGGTTTTGATTTTTTTCATAAGGGAATAAATTATTTTTTGCTTAACACAGGCTTTTTACGATTTGTTGATTTGAACTGAATTTCGTTTGTACTTTTTTGTTTGATTTCTATTGAATGTATTGGAAATAGTAAAGCTGGTAACTGCAACGATTCCAATGATGGAACAAACTATAAATTGACGTTACAATTTGTAACAATATTCAGTTAATTACTTATTGTATTGTAACCCAACAATCTTCGATAAAAGTCCGCACGCCCATCCAAACTTGTTGTTGAGTGATTTTCTTGATGCAGTTCCTGAAGTCTATAAGATTACAGAGTCATTATTATAGATTATAAAATTTCTGCACATTTTTGAAACAAAATAAGTTATTACTCGCTTATAAGAAAGACTGCAAGTCCACAAAATATTTCGTCGCAGCATGCCATACAGCCATAGACAAAGGCTCCATTCCCAAGATGATTTCCAATCAGGTCTGAAGTTATTGATTGACTTGTAATCAGAATTGCAGATGCACCACCCCCTACACAAGATCAATTTCATAATTCATCAATCAAAAAATGCTAGCAAACCTAGCAATATAGCAATTCCATAAATTGCATTGACATCTATTTTTAGAAATATAATTAATATGGCCCCTGCATTGCAAAGGCTTGCTCCAAAGCAGTAGGAAACCAGACGTCCAAGATATTTATTGATCAACTTTATAAATAAAGCGATAACCAGACCAGAGCAAAACATTGTCAATGGAACTGTAGCCATCGTTCCACACGGAAGGTGTAACGTATCTTGAAGATAAAGGGGAATGTAGGTTTGAAACGTGTTGATATTGACTTTTGTTGCAATGTAGATTATTGCAACAATATAAAATTGTGGATTTAGTAGCCACCCCCGTATTGTGATCTTTTTAGTCTCAATAATTGCAACAGATTGTTCGCTAATATTGTCTCTTCCCTGTATGTGCTTGTCGTCACTTTCACGGACAAACATGTGAAATATTATGGGAAAAAAAGCTCCAATTCCTATTGAAATTAATGCAAGGTTCTGAAAATAAAAATTTCAACACTTTAAACTTAATTCCATTGTAAAAGCTCACTCTAAATTTATCCGAGTCATTTTGAGTTATTTTACAATCATTACCGTTTCCCAAAATAATCCAAGCTATTAGAAATAGGGAAACTTTGGCTGCAACAGTGAAACCATATCTTGCATGATGTTCAAAAAATTAATGATTGAACATTTAAAGCATCAAAAGACTTACGTAATAGCCAAAAGTTCTGTCCTCATCAATGGATCCGCTGTACTTTTGGGGATCAATGCCAAATGAGATATTTCTGAAGACGCCCAACCAGTTTGAAAAATAATTATAAATGGAGCATAATACAATGATGTGACCCATTGTTGGTTTCTTTCAAGACTGAAAGGAGGCTTTAAAGACAACAATGGATATGACAGCACAACAAGGATCACACCTTCAACAATCAAATAAACAAAGTTCTTTATAATCCCTTTAAATTTGTATATCTAATCACCCAACAAATGCCATGATTTACATCGCCCATAACCCTTTTTGCAAAGCCAACAATTGTTTATTCTATCAACTGCAATTCCAAGTAAAGGGAAAGCTGCTCCTTCAAAGATCTGCAATCATTCAATTTTAGGACGAAAAAAATAGACAAAAAGTTGTATGTACTTGTCCGAAAAGCACTAATCGAGCTGCAATCTTTGATTCCAATCCCACAACTTTTTCCATATAAAGTAGAAAATATGTTAACCATAAACTTGCAGAGATATCATTGAGGATGTGACCACTCCCAATTATTCCTCTTTGGAAGTAAGACAAATAACTGTTAGTTTCGGATTTGCAAAACCGTTTCTCAGCATCTTCTTCACCTTTTTCTGCGACATTCGTCATTGGCGACGTTTTATTGGATTCGATTTGTGTTGGGAACCGGATGAAATAACGCTAAGCCCAATCTTTTAAATTGGCAGCTAGTTACGTTTTCAAATGTATTTAACGTTTGATAAAATAGATTTTATTCAACCTTCAACTTTGTGATAAATACTGGTCAAAGGTATCAAGCTTTAAATTAGTTTTGCATTTGTTTTTTTTAGATTCTTTAACAGTGTCTGGCTAGAGCAATTTTGACTTAATCTAAAACGCACGAGGATTTTTAGATCATAAATGAAGTATATCATCCATCGTAGCATTTATTTAAACTATAAAAGTTTTATCGTCTGCACGCGTATTTCTGTGAGTTGGTCATAAAAATTGAAGGACAATGATATTAATTTAATCAATCTAAATGACTCTACAAATCAGTTTGAAATTCAAAGTTGAAGGAACCTTATCCATCGTTCCATGAGTTGGAGATCTGATTTTATTTTATTCCCAAAAACATATTCAACTATGAGATTATGCATGAGGAATAAAAAGATTCATGAAAACGGTTGAAATTGTACATTGTTAATTTTCAATGATTAAATTATTTTTGAAACGTGTCAAGCTCTTTGCTAGTACTAATTCATTTATTAGGACGGGATTTTAATTGCACATTTATTTTAAGTCTTTGGTTGATTCCTCTTGAGTTTAGTTGAAATAGTAAAGCCAGCAACTGCAACAATCCCAATTATCGAACAAACTATTACAAATACATTCAGTTAACTGTTTTTGTAAAGCTGAAAAATACTCTTACCTACTGTATTGTAACTTAACACGTCTCGATAAAATTTCCCACGTTCTGCTTCTTGTTGCCTTCCTAGAAGTCTGTTTACAATATCATTGGTCACAAAATCAATTCTGCAGTAGTTTTGAAAGAAAAATACTCACCCAGTTATAATAGAGAGTGCAACTCCACAAAAAATTGCGTCACAACAGATCATAATTCCATAGACAAAGGCACCCGTCTCAAGATGATTTCCAATCAAGTCTGAAATTATTGATTGACTTATAATCAAAAGTGCAGATGCCCCACCCCCTAAACAATGCTAATTTCATAATACATCAATCAAAAAATGCAAACAAACCTAACAATACAGCAATTCCATAAATTGCATTGGGATGTATTGGCTTGTGATTGACATCCATTTTTAGAAATAGAATAAATATGGCCCCAGCAATGCAAAGGGCCGCTCCAAAAGAGTAAGCAACAAGATTTCCAAAATACTCACTCATAAGTTTCATAAATAAAGCGACAACTAGACCTGAGCAAAACATTGTCAATGGAACGGTGGCCAACATTCCACACTTGAGCTGCAACGTTTTCTCAATATACAAAGGAATGTATGCTTGCATTGTGTTAATATTGACTTTCGTTGAAATATAGATTATTGCAACAATGTAAAATTGTGGATTTAGCAGCCATCCCTTGATTGTGATCTTTTCAGTCTCATTAATTGCACTTGGTTGTTCATTAATATTAGTCGGAAATTGATGGGAGCTTGAGCCTTGTATTTCATTGAAGGTTGTAATACTTTCATCAGAATGCAAATCAGCAGCAGTACTATTGGCAGTTGTGTCGTTTTGTGGAACATGAGCAGTGTCCTGTATTTTGAAAAATGTTGAATTTCTGATGCCTAATTCAGAGACATTGGCTATAATGGATAGGGCTTTAAAAAGTCGAAAATCTTGGTATTCCTGATCGTCTGCTGATATCCGAGCTTTTTCCAATAAATGAACTCGTTGTGTCTGTTTGTCATCTCTTTCACGACCAAAAATGTGAAATATTATGGAAAAGAACGCCCCAATTCCTATCGAAATTAAGGTAATGTTCTGAAAATAAAGATTGCAATACTTTGTACTTTATTATTTTGTTGTTAAAACTCACTAGAAATTTATCCGAGTCACTTTCAGTTAATATACAATCATCACCGTTTCCCAAAATAATCCAAGCTATTAGAAATACGGAAACTTTGGCCGCAACAGTGAAACCATATCTTGCATGATGTTCAAATTAATGATTGAATACTTAAAGCATCAAAAGACTTACGTAATAGCCAAAAGTTCTGTCCTCATCAATGGATCCGCTGTACTTTTGGGGATCAATGATAGATGTGATATCTCGGAAAATGTCCAACCAATGTGAAACATAATTGTAAATGGAGCATAATACAATGAGATGAGCCATGGATTTCCTTTATGACTCAATGGAGGCTTTACGAACATCACAGGCATTGCTATTACTATATTGATCACACCTTAAACAATACATTATAAAGGCATTATAATCCCTTCATAATTACCCAACAAATGCCATGATTTACATCGCCCATAACCCTTTTTACAAAGCCAACAATTGTTTATTCTATCAACTGCAATTCCAAGTAAAGGAGTTGTTATCCCATTGCAAATCTGAAAATAATAGAAAACAATTGTAGTAAAAAATAAATAAGTTTTAGGGGTAGGACAGTTTATGATAATGGAGTGAAACAATTTACATTACCAGTCCTACTGTCATTAATTGAGTTCCAATCTCTGGTTGAAATCCCACAACTTTTTCCATATAAAGAAGAAAGTACGTTGCCCATAAGCATGAAAGGATATCATTGAGGATGTGACCGCTTCCAATTATTATTCTTTGGAAGCAAGTTAAATAAATGTCAGTTTGG
>JAAOWG010000784.1:0-11266 GCA_036491945.1 Paranurophorus simplex
CAATCTTGACGACCAAGAAGCAAACAGTAATGGTTCAAGTTCTTCTACAAGCGATTTACTTGCATATCGAAAAAAGAAAGCTACAATCTCACAAGTTGTGTCCCATTTGGCAAGACGTTCCTGCCAAAAGAAGAATTTCATTCGCAAATTACCGTTTTTAAGTTGGCTGCAGGAATATAATGTTGGGAAATTTTTGGCTGATTTAATTGCAGGAATAACACTGGGCATTTCAACGATACCTCAGGTTTTAGGTCCTAATAAAATTTTAAATTGATTGTGAAGTTTTAAAATTATTGATTTAAATAAAAGGTGTTGCAAGCGTAGCCGATATGCCTCCGGCATTTGGCCTTATATACCCTTCAAATTGGGATTCAAACATTTGAGAAATTTACTTTATTATAGTGAATTAAAATTAGATTTGGTAACTATAAATTGATACCCTGTTCAAAATGATGTAATTAAACAATTGATGATTTCACTTCTTTGAAGACAAGAAATAAAAGGAAAGAAAGTAGATTGTTAAAGTCATGGGACGAAGTTGGACGCTAAGATTTTTAATTTATTACTCAGTTGAGGATTAATAGGAGTTCATGTTAGTTAATGAATGTTGATGGTATGGTGAAGATAGTGCGTTCAAAGTGGTTTTGGCATGGATGAATATTAACTAATGCAACTGCATACACTCAGGCAATTAAGGTTGGTTGTCTCAAGTCATTTTAGATTCAGATCAGTTATTACAAAAGGCTATTTTAATTCTTCAGCTGAATCAAAGTGATAATATTTTTGAGATTTTTAAATAAAGAACAGTCCTGGTAGTATATAATTATTGTTTAACATTTGGTTGGTGGGTAAATGCATAAACAACTGAATTTAAGTGGTTGTTCTAATTAAAGTGAAAATTAATTTTAAAGTTTGTTATTTCTGATAAACATATTTTATTATATAAGATTGCTCAAATAGTTAATCCTTGCTATCAGAAATAACACAGATAAATAATTCATTAAATTCCTGAACAATGGGATATTAAAGTAAAAAGCATTACAAAGGTATTATGACATTCAAGTCGTTTAACCAATTAATTGACAAACTAACTTTTTTTGGAATTAATAAAATTTAAAGAAAATTGATTTAGCAACAACAACAGGTGCAACAAAGTAATGCCACCCTCAAATAATTGATAAGCTAACTTTTTTTGATCAAATAACATGAAAATGAAAAGTGAATTTAACAACAACAGGTTCAACAAACAAATACTATCAAATTGTCAAACCGAACAATCAATAAACTAATATTTTTAAATAAAAAAACGCAAAGGGGAATAAATTGTTCAATCCATGGGACGAGGTGGGACACCAAGAAAATGTAGCTTGTTTGGAGCCCATTTATTGTTCCTCTCACGGGTACCATTAATCCATCTTTCCTGTACCATTTCCTTCTTCACAACATAAGGAAGATTAGTAGCCTCTTCAAGCGTTGCCCAAAATGGGGGATGTATTGGTTCATCATCTTCAGCAAAGCGGAACAATGGGACATTATCCCGTGCGTACTGCCTTGCCTTCGACTTGTATTCATCCTTCAATGTCGCAGTATTTGTAATGATAAATTTGCTTCCCTCTGCCCCATGACATTTATTATATTCATCCCCATATTCCTGATAAAAAACGAAGGGAAAAATCAAAATCAAAAACGAGAAAATAATAATATAGAATGGAAATGTTCCTTTGGATTAAAAAAAGTAAGTTTATCAGAAAAAGAGGAGTTGCGGAACATACCATTACAAAAGCCTCTAATTTTTGCATGACAACATCATCTTTGCAAAGGATTGCAAACAGCTCATAACACCTCATAACTTTTAGATCAGTTATCAGACGTGCATGAATTTTTGATTGTGTATAGTGATACTGAACCTTCTGGAAATGAGAACGACGCATGGATAGCAGACCTTCAGAATTGGTGAAGTGCCCAGGATAAAATTCTTGATTTGTACCAAGATCAACAAATTTCGTAAGTAAATCACCCAACCCAACTTCCTGATCATCCGAAAACCTTAACGTTGATGCCAAATACACAACGTTCGTTGTAATTTTTTCCTTCTTGGCTTCCCAGCTGCTACGATACTTCCTAAGTTTACCATATCTATAAGGGTTTCGTATGCTTCTATTTCCATGTACTTTCCCTTGTTCTCGGAAACTCTTCACAACAAGTTCCAGCGAAACATTTTTTAATGAACCGTATTTTGATAATGTATATCCAGAATCCACATCAAAATAAACCCTATCTCGAATCCCCTTTAAGGTGCGTTGGTTTTGTGAAGCGAGGGATTGATACCTTTCCTCATCTTGTACCTTTGTTCCCAAAAATTCAATCAACTCTTTCACATTACTGATTCCACGCGACTTTCCTCCTTTCTTTCCAATTATATTGGTTTTTGCATTAACTTGAAGAGATTTACGAAGTTTGGCCCTCTTCTCAGCCGTCTTCCATCTGCCTTCGTACAAAGAAAGCAGAGATTGGCGTTCCTTCGTGTTTACCCCCTTAAAAATGTAATAACCTAAATCCGTACAATGAGGGGGTGTAGTCTTGTATAGCCATGCACCTATCTGTAGTTTGTTTAAAGTTTCAACGTCTGGTTTTTTTGATTTAAGAAACTCTACTAGTTCAAGTCTCGCTTGATGAATCATTTCTCTCCTTTTTATTTGATCCAATGGTAGAAAAGGTTTTGTGTCCCCTTGGATAGCTGCAGAAAAAGTAAATACCATTGTGTACATTCCAAATTTGTTTTGCTGAAAATTACCATTTTGTTTATCTCGAAACTCTATACTGACCATTCCTTTCTCATCCTGATAGATTGAATACAGCCAGTGCTGACACAGCATGGTAAACAAGGCAATCTTAGAAGAAGAGAGAGCGGATCCCCTAATACAGTAATATCCAATTTCAAAATCGAAAAGATATTCGGCCTCAATAATGAAAACGGCCTGAAGTAAAAGTAACTCCAGCTGTTCGATGTTTTCCTCCTTCCTTGCTAAAAATCGTAACAATTTTAGATGTTCTTGTGGAATCTTGTCGTCGAAAGTAAATTTGTCATATGGATTCCGTGTTATGGGGCCTTCAAAAATAAATTGAAGTCAATATTTACCCCTTTACATCTGCTTATTTACCAAACCGATACGAAACAAAATGACTGGGATCGTGAGAGTTCCCTTGTAGTCCTTCACTCGTTACATCACCTGAAAGAGCAAAAGTAAATTTATCACATTCCCGACATAACTGTTGAATCAACTTTTTGTTAAACATGCTTTCCTGATTTTCAACCACCGTAAACTAATTTTAAGTTTGATAAACCGACTTTTGCATATATTGTTGAACCATTTCGAATTTTCAAAAGTAAATTTACCAACACTGCAGCTAACAATTTTCGCACTTTTAAAAACTCACCTCTTTGTTGATGATCAACAGCTGGATTCGAATGCATTTCCTCAACAATCAAAGATAGACTGGACGCTGGATCTTGGTTTTCCTAGAATATTCATCAATTCCCACTATTGATTGTACAAAATAAAAACAGTACTAACCATATTTACCATGTCATAGTCCAACAAACCAGGTGGATCCATCTCCTCCTCTTTTTTATGGAAAAAGTCGTCAATTTCAGGATTCGTCTGTGTAACTCGAGCAAGGGTTTTGGAGTTTGGTAAACCTACTTTTACATATATTATTGAACCATTTTGGATTTTTGAAAGTGAGTTTAACAGCACAACATCCAACAACACACTCTTTTAAAAACTCACCGCTTTGTCGATGATCGGCAGCTGGATTCAAATGCATTTCCTCAGCATTCAAAGATGAACTGGACGCAGCTGGGTCTTGGGTTTCCTATAATATTCATCAATTCCCACTATTCATTGCACACAACAAAAACATTACTCACCATATTTACCATGTCATAATTCCACAAATCGAGCTGCTCCATCTCCTCCTCTTTTTTATCGAAGAAGTCGTCAATTTTTGCACATGTCTGAGCAACTTGAGCAAAAGTCTTTCCTTTTGTACGTTTGGGTCCATTTTGTGGCTTGGGCTTTAAAGTGATTTCCTTATTTGTAAGGTTTTGGAAAAAATCTTCCATTTTTTTTGTTTTTATCAGTTGATCCTCCTCGTACCAATCCTTAACCTTAGCTGGGCGTACAATTGGTACAATAGCCTTCTTTCGCCGACCCATGTTAGTGTCCTGCTCTGGAGGAAATAAAAAAGTGAATTTATAGAACTTACTTTAAATTAAAATGCTTTGATGATAAACTCACTTTTTGACACTCCACTTCAAGACTGATGAAAGGAGAAGTTGATGATTATTTCTGAACAATGAAATTTGGGAAATATATTCACTTCACTAACGAGACGTGTTCAATACAACGTCCAAATGGAGACTGAGACGTAGTTGTAGCTGTGTACAAGATTAATCCCGTTCATGAAACAAACAAACGTTTTTTAACGGACAAAACTCCTATTGGTTCCTCGCTTTATACACAAGGTTTGTTACATCATATCTAGCTATATTGCACAATTTGCGCAGTTAATACATATCCCTGCCAAACCCATTTTACACCGCTTCATATATATCCCCTTATGTACTTCCACTACTCATCTGCTGAGTCATGCATTTAAAAGTAAAATGGGAAATATTTCAAACTTTAATTAATATACATTTGAATATTTATAATTCTACAAATTATAAAAATCGTATGATGAATATGAATTGGTCATTTGACGACTGGAGGTAATGCATGATGGTATTACATTATTGATGTACTTTTTTGTTAAATTTACTTTATTTTGAAATTGAAAGAAGCCCTTCAAAGTAGATTTCACAATAAATTTATTGTTACTGACAAAAGATTTAGCGCATGTTATTAAAACCTCATGTTTAATCGCAATCATATCACAACTATTATTCTCCAGTGAATTACATTATCAAAAAAATCTCAGATTCCTATTTCTAATGCTATTGCTAAATCAGTAAAGAGTTAAGATGAATTTTTCGCTCATAACGTAATTTCTCTACTCTACCATTGGAAAAAATGTGAATCAGTCCGGGTGGGGTATTTCTCATATTAAGCGAGCGAAGCGAGCAGGTTAGCTATGAGGTAGGAGATGAAATTAAATTGTAAAAAAGGGTGCATTATGTCAGGGAGGGCTTGGATTGGCCATATTTAGGATGTCAAAGAAGGGACAAAATTTCAAAAAAAAATTAATGGTCAGGGGACACCCCTTGTGGTTTTAAAGGTATTTACAATCGCTGCAACTGCGGATTTCTTCTCATTCCTTGATAAACTTACTTTGCTTAATTTAATTTTACAAAAACCCAATTTCTGGTAATAAATCTATTTCTTTTCATACAAGTTCTATATTGAATCAATAACAAAGTAGGTATTTACAAATGCAGTAATATTTAATCATAAGGAAATGGATGGATGAGTATTTCATTCAACCCTGAAATGTAGTATCCTGCTGTAGGACAGTAATAAAAAATAATAAAGTCGGTTTGCCAAAAAAAATCTTGTGTTCAATGCAAAATCAAAAATTGAGCTTATTATTACTCCATTGATATAAATATGCACACGATGTAGGACATTCACTTTCATCAGTTTTAACTGTTTTGGGTTTTATTCATTCATACTTAAGAGGAAACATACAATAAACATTGTCCTCTTAATCCCAAGTCGTTGTCCATTTAAATTATCAAATTATCACAGGGATAGTTCAATCAAAGGGAAATTAGATAATCCTCAATACATAGATTTGGGCTTTATCCACAGTTCCAGTCAATGTAGGTCAGTGCTATACATACATGTCATACATGTATCAGCAACAGCTGTGAATGTAGGTCAAGGCTAACAATAACAGCCTTTCACTTTTCCCTTGTTTATCAACATATTCGATTAATTTTATTTTAAGTTTCAGTGTTGATGTAACAATATTAAGTTAGCTAAAACAAATGACTTATATTTAACATTCGTGATGACATAGTATCAGAATTGAGGGTTTGTTTAATTTTGTTTATTTTGAGTATTTCTTTATAAAGTGGTGCATAATTGTGTAGCAATTTTATTTAAAAAAATATTGGTGTTGTTGGTGGAAGCTACAACTTGTCATTAAATCAATGGGTGAGTTAATAATTGAAGTTCGCTACTGTGTTTCAAATCTAAAATGAGATTTTTTTGACAAATTTACTTTAGTATGTTTGTCCTTATAATACAGCACTGTATGTAGAACACATTAGCTTGGCATATTATTATTTATTTAATTCATTTTAAATGTTTGTTGATGGTGGTAGACATTTAGTAATGAGTTTAATGAGCTATTTCTTCTTTATTAATATAGGATTAACATGTGAATTAGATTATCATTAGAATCTCTCTTATTTTGGGATATTAATTAAAAGGAAGTCAGTCTATAAATTGTGAATAACTAATTAGAGATTGATTTATTAATTTGATATCAAGATCCCTGTTGGAAAACAGCAGTAAAATCAAATGAATGAGGGATGGGGATTTGGTATAAATATAAATGTAAATAAACTCTGCATTAAAAATTTCCTTTATTTAAAAAGACATGAGTATACATATCTAGGGATGTATGGTTAACAATGTCTGATTAAAAGTAAATTTGTCAATAAATAATTACATTTCTGAGCTTAAATTTTGAATTTAGCAACCCTGTATTGATGCTTCTTGAACTTGATTAGATAGTATGTATGTAGGTGTTTTCCAGACGTTTTCTTTTAGTTTTTCGTGTTTTAATACAAAGTCGTCCTCTAAGGAATAATTTGTTTTTTGTTTTTTATGTAGACCCAAAAACACAGATACACTCTATTAAGGGGGTTCATCAAAAGGCAGTTCAGCCCATGTTCATTGAAGATTCAAAGACTACATGGAAGGGACTAGCACCAGGATTTCTTTTCACATCAATGGGAACATGCTACTCTCTACTCTATTCACAAATGCAATGTTGTTTTGTCCAATTAAAGGTCTGGCAAATATACTTTTTTCTTCTGAATGGAAATGTAAGATCAATGAAATATATACGATTGCGTGTTCTCCAACATTATCATTATTCACTTGCATGTAAAATGCACAGTAGTTGCATTTGTTAGTCATTCTAAATTTATTGTTAAACATTAAACCTTAATCAAAGAACTAAAATTGCTTTCATATTTTAATAGATGTAATTGTCAAAGTCGCTATTTTTAATTAGTTTCTATCATCTCTTAACAGGATGGGTTATTTTGTACAAATTAAGTTAAACGTTGTTGATCTATGGATTTTTGTTTGTTTGTTTCACGATGTTTAAAGATTCAGAGTACTTTTCCTTTCTTCATAATCTTTTATATCTATCGATCATAGGAATATCCTTTCTTATTTCAATATAAAATAATTAGGAATACTTGCATTGTTATAGATATGTAAATGATAATTATATACTCTATAAGCGTTCCAGTCAGTCTTACCCTTTTGGTTTGATAACTCATATTTATGTTGACTTTTAATAATAATTGATTCCTTTTTAAATTCATAATTAAGTTTATGGCTTTAGTAGGAGTTGTGTGTTAAATTTACTTTTAATTTCAATTGATTTAATGATTTGGAAAAAAATTTATGGTATTATGCATATTGAGGAGGTTGAGTATTTTCACTTTCATTTTTAATTTCCAATGCCACATTTACTTTTTGTTTTGTAAACATGATTGTAATTAGTTGGGTGGGTATATGGAAAGGACAATCTTGTTTGGGTTTTGAATAAGAAGAATACAAATCTTTATACATAAATTCCAATATCTATTTTTTTGTGAATAATAAGTAGGTTTATCAGTAATAGGTGATTCTAGCCGGAGAATTATCCTTACTTCATTCATAATTCATTTCATTCAAAGATGAGTAGGTGAGTGATTTATATTTAATCTACTTTGAATAAAAGACATTATTTATTTCATTAGACCATAATTAATTGCATTGGAATTGGGGAATCAAATATGCGGATTTAAATTAAAATTAACAACACGTACAGGCCGTATTTTATTATTTCATTAAAATAAACTCACAACAATGAAAATATTATTCGTAGCTTATCAGTTTACTATTTATATGAATTGATTTGAACAGACTTTGCCAATGCATTATTATTTGTAATTCAATGTTAGCTCATATACAAATCTATACGGAAAATGGAATTAACGGATGTATTTTGTTTTATACATGTTTTTTGATGGGGTTTTGGAAAAATGGAGATATGATTTTGTTTTATTATGTTCAATTAATACTTGAAAATGTGACTGTGTTAAAATAACATTGTGAAATTTTGTTGTCAATTTTTGTTCTTATACATAGATAGGTATGGGTGAAAGGAACGCACTTAATCCTTTGTTGTTTATAAATATATTCCGACCTTTCTTTACTTTTCCTTAACCTGCTCATATTTACAATAGGAAAGTCAGTTTGACAAAACATACTCCTTTCATGTGAAATAGATAAGAAAGGAATCTTATCTTTGTGGATTCTTTTCTTAACGTACATATATGTAATGACTTACACTTTCCTTATCATTGTGTTTTTAGTCGTCCATTTAGACGGAACTCCGTTAAAGGGGACTTTTCTTTAAATAATTAATTACAATTTGTTATTTTGTAATTGATCAATTTTCTACTTTTGTAAATAAGGAGAAATGGAAAGCAGTAATCTCCTACCCTTTCTTCCTATTGATAAACACAGGGAAATTGTAAGTTATAATTATGATGGATATATTATGTGAAAAGTAGATTTGTCAAGTTTGAGATTGTCATATTTTTATTTTTATTTTTATTTAGGTTATTGATTTGATTAACAACAATACCATTGTTGTAATTAGTAGCAGCACCGGGTCAGGGAAAACGACAAGGATCCCACAGTATATTTATAAACATGAGATGAGTTCCATGTGTTTCAACAATTCAGTAAAGATTGTTGTTACACAACCAAGGAGGATTGCAACTACACATAGTGACAAAAATATCCGTACCCCTCCGAGATGAACATAGAAAGGCACATAATTCTGTAACTACTGTACAAATTTTCATGAAATTTTCAGTAGTGGAAAGTTATTTTCTAAACTGTTCAATATTACTCTATGGTTTGTTGCATATGACTGCATGACCGCACCAAATATTCGAAATTGAAAATATGGAAAAAAATCCTTGACAAAATTATCCGTACTTTTGCAAAAGTAACTTCAAAAATAGGTAAAAACATAAATATATATTTTATTTTCAGTTGCCATACATTTATATTTATTGAGACATAAAAATGGTAATTTTTAGAGGAAGTAGTTTGAAGATGTCAAGAAAAACAAAAGAGGTACTGACGCCGATTATTAATTTGAGGAAAGGGTACGAGAGTGTTCCAAAATCATATGCAAGCATAACAACAATGCTGAAAGTACCCAAGAGCACAATTCAAACCATAATTCAGAAATATCGGGACACTGGAACTAGTGAAAATTTGAAAGGACGTGGAACAAAGCCGATTTTTACTACTGTGAATCATCGGAACGGTCAAAGTTTCGCCAAAGACAGCAGTCAAAAAATTCTGTCACAACTTAAAGTGAACACAGGGAAGTCCGCTAGTTATAGAACTGTAACTAGAATAATCAAAAAATGCGGGATTTAGAAGTTGCAGACCAAGGAACAAGCAGTTGATTTCCAAGATAAATCGTCAAAAGAGACTGTTGTTTGCAAAAAAATATATTGAGAAACCCGAAAGCCTCTGGAACTCTGTTTTAGTTTCGGACGAATGTAAATTTTCTGTATTCTCCGATGGACCAGGAAAAGTGTTTAGGAAAAAAGGTCAGGCACTGCATTTAGATAATATTAACCCTACAGTGAAACACGGCGGAGGAAATGCTATGGTATGGGGTTGTATGGGGTCTTCAGGTCCCGGAACAATGGAATTTGTGGAAGGAAAAATGAATGCAGCGATGTATCAGGATATTCTGGAGAGGAATGTGAAAAAATCTGCCACAAAACTTGGACTTGGAAGACATTTTACCTTTCAACAAGACAATGACCCTAAACACACCGCTGCATCTACAACTGCTTTCTTCAAGAAAAAAAGATTAATCTTTTGGATTGGCCTTCTCAAAGCCCTGACCTGAATCCAATAGAACATCTTTGGTAACATATTGAATTAAAATTGAAAGAAAAGCGTCATCGGAACCGGAACCAACTCAAATCAAGCATAACCGAGGTGTGGGAACAAATCAGCCCAGAGGTCACTAAGAAACTAATGAATTCCATGTCACGTCTTGCATGCTGTCGTCAATGCTAAGGGTGTCCCCACATCTTATTAATCAAATTGTTTGTAGCAATTTGATTTATATAAAAATTAAAACATGAGATGTACGGATAATTTTGTCCTGCTTTTTCCCATCAATTGACACATTTTATTTATTTGCATATGCATAAAAAGAAAATTTCCTGAATTTTTTGTTGCACTTTGATCTTGATTGAATTACCAATCAATGCTGAAAATTTCATGAAAATTTGTACAGTAGTTATAGAATTATGTGCCTTTCTATGTTCATCTCGGAGGGGTACGGATATTTTTGTCACTATGTGTATTAAAGCTGCTCAGCGGGTAGCAAGTGAGATTGGAACTGAAGTTGGGGGTGGGGTTGTGGGTTACAAGGTGAAGTTAATTATTGCTAGTTTATTAAATTATCAACATACTTTTATTTTATTTACTCTTTTGTGTTTTAGATCTCAATGGACTCTAGAACAACGAAGGATACAATTATTACGTTTATGACAACAGGAACTCTGGTTGAAACTTTAATGGGCTGTCCTCACCACATCCCCTTCAGTCATATTAGACATGCAGGACACTGAATTAGATGCAGTTAGTTAGAAAGTAAAAATATTGAATGATTGATTGAGATTGAATGATTCCGCTTTTAGACATGCAGTTAATAAAACATTACATAAGTCTACTATTGGACATCCAATGATCTGCTGCAATCAGGCAAGCAATTGCACATGCAATGAAATTGCAATTTACAAAAAATTATTTAAATTTACAAAAGGGAGGAAACTATTTTCCTCGTAATTTTCATGGCTTGGAAAGGCTTCATCCTATCATCAAATAGTCAAGGGAATTTCATCAGATGCAGCCTTATCAGAACCCATATCACATAGTTGATTAGGATTAGATTGTTCGATTGAGTTACATATTTTCCTTCATTG
>JAAOWG010000785.1:0-11263 GCA_036491945.1 Paranurophorus simplex
AGGGAGGGGGTTAAAAAGAGGACCTAAACCCCAAACCACTAGTACCCTTATCCCAAATAACTTTCAACATCATTTACCTTCTTCTTCAATCCTATCTCCGGTGGATCTGCTGGCCCTCGCTGTACAAAAGGATTTACCCCCAAACTACCAAAGTTTTAATAAATTCCGACCCATTGAAGATGGAAGTGGGAGGGTTCGGCATGAGAGTGTCTCCACCAAGTCCGCGTCGGAGGGAGAAGATGAAAAGGATGAAGCCGCATTTTACAGAGAGGAACAAGAGGGGGGGAAAAGGAAGTCTCCAACAACGGGTGGAAATGATGAAGGGATTACAAGATGTATTTGTGACTATTTACATGATGATGGGTTTATGATTTGCTGTGATAGATGTTATGTTTGGCAACATGTGGATTGCATGGGGATTGATAGAACTTCAATCCCAGAAACATACTTGTGTGAAACGTGTAAACCCAGGTGGGCATCTAAAAGTCGTGCTAGGACAATTCAGTCGAGGAAGTTGGAATTTTTGGAGAATGACAAGGACGCCTCGTTTGACAAGCTGACGCTGCTCAATTTGGATGAAATGGGGTTAAGGACGACGAGGGCGAATCTTAGGTTTTCAGGACAAGTCAAAAAAAGAGGGAGGCCAAGCCTTTCAAATGGTCAGCATCAACATCATTCAGATACTGATGAGGATTTTGGAGTTGGATCTAGTACAAAAAGAACGAGGAAGTTTAGTGGACGCAAGTCTTTGGGGAAGTTGGAGGTTGTTACTCCAAAAGCTATTGGAAGGGGGGCAGCCCTTAAAAAGTTGAAACTGGGAGAGAATCGTGTGAAAAGAAGTTATACTCGGCGTCACACCGTTCCTGCCGTTTCGGGTGACTCGTCTTTCAAAACACCAACAACTCAGGAGAATAGGACAAGAACACCTCCCTCTGCTCCGACCCTTTCACATGATGATGATGGAGGATATGATGAAACATCTAATAGTCCACTTGCATCACCGGTGAATGATTTGTTAACCCCGTCTTATTCTTTACATCACAAGAGGATTGAAGACAATGAAGAGTTGTCCAATGGAGTTTTTGATCCTCCAAATGATGGAGATAATTCAATTGGATTGTCGGCTGAGTCAAGACGTAAAGCACCCCGGAAGCAGGTTTGTTTATATTTATTTTTAAAGCATTTGTTGAAATCCTTTGGAAATATTTAACCGGAAAATTCCCTCCGCTTAGAAATGTAAATAATTAATTATTACACAAGTGAACTGATGAAATTTCATTTCATTCTTTTAGACGTTTCGAGCTATAGCAAATGGAGACTTGAGCCCACCCCACATCATTACTGGCAACCACTCAGTACAAGATCCTCAAGAACAAAGTGGTAATTTAATTTCAAAATCTCCTTTACTTGAGAGACCGTGTGGAACAACAACAGCAACAAATGGCTTTATTAGCAGCAATAGTAGCAGCATGTCCAGTCCAGAAAGTACCTACGGAGCTAGTAGCAGTCCAATTATCTCAGCAGTACCTACAAAGGAACCATCTGATCCTCATGCAACAACAACTCTTACGAGTTCCTCCCACAAATCTGATTCTCATGTAACAGCAACAACTCCTACAAGTTCCCCCAAAAAAACTGATGCGTCCTCTAGAGAGGCTGGGAAACCATTATCAAGGGAAGAACGCAAGCTACAATCCATTTTAAAACTCATTGAAAGGATGGAAAACAAGCAGAAGAAAAAAGAGACAAGACAGACACAGAAAAGGGATAAAAAAGACCGTGACATCAATGATGATCAAGATGATCAATCTCCAGTACCTCCTCCTACTCAACCTAAAACGGTAAAGTTTGGACAAATTAAGAGGCGCGGAAGGAAACGTGGTCGAGTCGGTAGCAATTCATCTAAAGGAAAGCCTCAAATGATAAGTCAGCGAAACTCAGGGAGTGGTGGCGACATGAGATCGACTTCAACAGAATCTGACGTTAATTCTGCAGATGAAAGTCACGTCCGTGATGCATCACCTCCACAGGACGGAAGCAGTTTTAGATTACCAAAAACTAAACGAGTAAGGATGATTACATTTTTTACATATCATATTTATTTATTCTAGACTAGATTATGTAATGAAAATATTTTGTGTTTTGTACAGTCTCTAATGTCTGAGTGGTATAATTCCCCCTCTGGTGAACTCACCCTACCGCAGCAGTATATGCGACGCTCTTTATCAACACCTGGGGGAAGTTCAACTACAGCAGCACAAAGTTTTTCAACAACGCCACCACCTACTACTACTACAACACCAACAACAACCAATCCGAATTCGCACTTTGATAATGCATCTGCAAAGAAGCGGTGGCTAAGACAAGCAATTAGTGAAGAAACAGATAATACCAGCCCCACCAACTCTAGACCAATGTCTCCAGTCGAGTACGTTGCTCCCTTAAAGAAACGGCGTTTTGCAAGATCATCAGTTTCTTCAGAAATGAGCAATACTCCACCACATACTCCAACAAATTGTGAAGGGCATAATTCTGAACATGACTCAGATAATGATGCTGACTTACAACCTGAATGTGATGAAATGGTATTGTCATTGTTTTATTTTTGAACAAACAGGAAATTGTTCAATTGTTCATATGTATATGTATATATATATTACAGAGCTCTTCAATGGCGTCGCTTGAAGATCAGCAAAATTCCCAAAAAGAAGATTCTTTGGTGGAAGAACATGAAAGGTTTTCTAATAACTTGAAAGACGATACTGGTACCTGTTCAAGAGAGGAAATATCCTTACTACCATTTGCCACTCCTCCAGCTAGCATCTTGAAGGCTAATGATGCAGCATTTAATGTAAATGTAAATCTCTCGCAAAAGTTGACCTGTCAAGAAGAAGATTCAATTAATGCGACCATGAAAACACCAGAATGTCGCGTAAACCCTCAAAGACGAAGCCGATGGGATCAAGTCGATGCAGTAGAGTCACCTCGAACATCTCCAATTAAAAATACCTGTATTGCTGAGCCAATCATTCTGGATTACAAAAGAGGCAAGGACAAGTGTATGAAGTTGAGTTTTGGATCAACAAATGACTTGAAAAAATTATTTGGTTGTGAGAAGCCGGACCCAGAAGGAATAGAGTCGTCCCCTACACTAGAACAAAGTGTTGTAATAGAATTGTCTCCTGACGTTCGCGTTGGAGAAAGCGCTCCAATTACGGCAATTACTCCTGCGAAACGAAAAGTGAGTCCAACCATTTGCGCTGTAACTATTCTTAATTGTGCAATATTTGCTTTTCAGTTATCAATATTAGAATATCGTCAGCGGAAAAAAGAAATTAAAATTACATCCAACCCCATCCCAACTCAAAATTGTTCGGATAAAACCGGTGAGATATTTCAAGCATCGAGGGATCGCAATTCAAGCATCGTGGATTCTTTGAAACCCATGTAAACCCCTAAAAGCTTTATTACGTACTACTATTACTTATATTATTCCGATGATTAGTTGTATTTTATTCAATATACAGATTTTTTATGTTTTCGATCTTGTTAGCAATTAAGTTTTAAATACGGATCCTTTTAGATCATACAACACCTAGTTATTGAAATATATCTAGGTGTGATGCCGGAAAAATGCAAACTTTCATAAACTGCAAGCCTAAGATTACAATAGCGAATTATGAATATGCAGAATTGTTTTAATTGAAAAATATTTTCAAAAAATAGAATATATCGAGGAAATGTGCAACATAGAAATATTTATACGATAGTTATAGTAAACACAAACTATGTAGTACCTAATACCAAATAGTAACATTTTAGAAATTGTTGTAAATATCAAACTGTAAATATTGCTTCTGCGTGAGAGATGTTTAAATTGATATTCAAAGTATAAAAGGTTCTAACAGATTATAATCTACATATAAAGAATATTTCTGTTCATCTTGTTCTAACGGTCGTGTTGTTACATCATATATGTGTTTGTGGTATTTTACGTGTTACTTTTGAAAATTTTCAAACCCGAAACATTTAAAATAAATTCGAAAATGCTATCGAATTTCTAACTCAACAATCCTCATGTGCATTTTATTTCAAAAGGGATTTTATTGAATCAACTTTAAAGATTTCCCAACTTTTACAAATGCTTGAATTAGTTTCTGGATTTGATGGGGCTCATGAGCTGCGGAGAGCTGGACTCTAATCCTTGCTTTTCCTTTTGGAACAACTGGGAATGAAAATCCAATCACATAAATCCCTTCGTCTGCAAGAAACAAAAAAATGTTTGCTTGTTTTCACTTGAAATATGATTTTTTTACCCAACATCTTATCTGCAAACACGGTTGCTAATTTTGCATCCCCAATAAACACTGGACAAATTGGGTGGTTGTCACCCAACACGGTAAATCCAGCGTTTTCCATTCCCTTTCTAAAGATGGTGGTGTTTCGAGCCACTTTTTCAGGAAAATCTGAAGACTCCATGAGCAGATCAAATACTTTTAAACTTGATCCAACCACTGGGGGTGGTAAACTATTGGAGAATAGATAAGGTCTGGATTTTTGCCTTAATAAGTCTACAATCTCTTTTGACCCTGTTGTATAACCTAAAGAACAATGGAATTGATTGAGATTTCATGAATTTAATTTCATGAATTCTTTATTACCACCCGCAGCTCCTCCTAAGGCTTTCCCCAGCGTTGAATTGATGACATCAACTTGACCACATTGTAAATATTCTTCCGTCCCTCTTCCCGTCTAAGAGGAAGCGTTTTATTTTATGTAACTTTTTAGAGTTTAGAGAGAGAGCTTATTGTACCTTTCCAAAAAATCCTGTTGCATGACATTCATCCACAAATACTAATGCCTTGTATTTGTCTGCAAGTTCCTTTATTTTTGAGAGCGGAGCAACATTTCCATCCATACTCCATACTCCATCGGTTACAATGAAGCGACGTCTTGTTCCTTTAGCCAAAGCTTCTTTTAGCTTTGTCTCTAAATCTTCCATGTCTTTATGTTTGTACCGGTATTTTTGGGCTTTGGATAGCCGAATCCCATCAATTATAGAGGCATGATTGAGTTCATCCGAAAGGATGGCGTCTTCTTGTGTTGTAAGGACTGGAACGTTGCGCGTTGGATTCAAAAGTATAAGGCATCAAATCATTTTGACTTTTTTACCTTCAAAAAATCCAGCATTTGCATCAAAACAACTGGCATATAGGATAGCATCTTCTCGATTATGGAATTCCGCAATTTTAGCCTCAAGCTTTTTGTGAATTGTTTGAGTACCACAGATGAAGCGGACGCTGGATAATCCTGCTCCATACTCATCTAATGCAGCTTTCCCTGCATTTATCACTTGTGGGTGACTCTACGGTTGTGGGTTTGTCATCAAAGTATGATATTCTCCATTAATAACTTACAGAAAGACCAAGATAATTATTTGCACAAAAATTCAATAATGTTGCATTTGTAAAGCCTTCAACTTTGACCTCCGTACCTTGCCTTGTGGTGATCACTCTTTCTCGTTTGTATGTACCAGCGGACTGGATTTCCTATAAATTAAAGATACACAAAAGAAGCCTCTTTTCTTATGCATGTTGATTGTTTACTTTTAGCTCGAGTTGTAATTGTTGTTTTAATGCAGTGGCTGCTGCCGAATAGCTGCGAATTGGACTGAGAAATGATGCTGTTCGAAGGGCAGGATTGCAAATTACCGACATTTTTTTCCCCTTCTATTAATTATGGGGGACAGTATAGAATAATGTTAGTTAAAAAGCAAAATGAAACGTGGAGGTAAAGGGTTGATGGGAAATCTAAATCTAGTTTCAAGGTGAACAAGAGAATACATAGGTTTTGGTATATAAAGTATTCGGTTGGATTCAGCCTGTTTGGTTGATAAATAGTATGAATAATATTGAGTGGAATCGAAATCATTTTATTGAGTCTTTGTATGTGAAATGAATTCAATTTTGGAAAACTAATATCATCTTTATAATGAAATAGATGGAAGTGTATTTTCAAATATTTTCCAATATTATTTTCCAATTTTTATATTGCACTATAGTTCTAGCTCAAGCTTTGGGAGAAATTTAGAGAATTCATTCTGTTGGTTTGTAAGGCTTCATAATGAGTTCAGAAAATTGTAGAATTTGTTCAACCCCACGAACTTCTTTTTCAAGCAAAGGCAATTTAGTTACATGGAAGTCTTCATAAAGATCTGCAATCTTTAGACAAATATCAAAATTAGTTGACCTTTTGAATTTTAATTTCCTACCTGATCCAAGTACTTTGCTTGAATTTTAAACCTTGCAGCACACATTTTACACTTGTCTCCAGGTTGAGGGAATAAAAGTTGATTCACAATAACATTGCGGACGTCAATATTCAATTTTGTTAATTCTTGAACCAATCTCTCTGTTTCAAATACTGAAAGAAATTCCGGAATACAAACACAAACAAATGTTGTTTGATCCTAAAAAAACAACCTTCATTGTTTTGAAATATTTAAGAAGATCAATATCTATTTCTCACAGGATTTCTAAACTGCTCATTCACTTTCCGTATAGTTGGTAAAATCTCATCCAATTTTGATGCCAAACTATCCGCATTAAAATCCATCTGCAACAAACTCCCAATCTGTTGAATGAAAGGTCCAAATGAATTCTTCAGTTGAACAATCTTCCCCAATCCTTTTTCAACTATTTTTGGAAATGATAAGAGCCTCAAAGTATGGCCTGTTGGAGCTGTATCAAAGACCACCACGGAAAAATTCATCCCTTCCACCAACCTATAAAACACCATGAGATAAATCCCTTCAGAAATAATCCTTTACTTCATAACTTCTGCATAACTCATTGCCTCATCAATTCCAGGGAATGCATTCATAACCTCTTGCATAACGGATTTAGATAATCTCACACTCTGTCCATCCAGTTCTTGAAAAAATTCATCCGGTAGCTCATTATACCCGACGTTCGGATCAATTTCCTAAATAAAATGTAAATCCCCTTCCTTCCCCTTCAATTTAACCTACCATTGCAAACAAGTTATCAAATCCCTTAACTTTTGTTGGAACTTTGCTAAATTTTTGATCAAAGGCATCCGAGATATTGTGCGCTGGATCTGTAGAAATGATTAGCACGGACTCCCTTGTTTTTGCCAATTGAATTGCCAAACTACAGCTATAAATGGTAATAAAATAAATTCTAAATAAATAAATAAATAAATATTTACCTGCAAGTTGTTTTCCCAACGCCCCCCTTTCCCCCAACAAATACCCAACGAAGGCCCACTTGCTGTACAACATTGCGTAGAGATTCCTCTAAAATGGGGGATTGATCCGATTCTAAAAATAGAATTTTAAAATCCTTCCCCCAAGTTGACCTTACCTTCCATCATTTATTGTAATATTTTGAATTTCCCTCCAATGAGGCAGAATGAGATGAAGTAAACTTCCAGTACTAAAACTCGAAAACAAAATTGGAACAAAATCCCTTAAAATCCTTAGCACAATGTTGCAAAATAATTAATAACTTTATAATTTACCGTTGCATTTGCTTCAAACTTTGCAATCGTGTGAACAAGTGTTTAGCCCATGTGGATGCCAAATTTCATCAAAATGCAATTAGCCAGGAATTAATTATGGATTTTAAGAGGTTGTCTCAAAGTGCCTCATTTTGTTTCAAGACAAGAACTGGACAAACTGATCAACACAAAAGCAGCCAAGTTCATTCATTCTCAATTTAATTATTCATGTAGGAAAGCAGCTAACTCTTCATCCCAGTTTATTTTGGGTGAATGGCTCGTAGATAATTAATAACTTTATAATTTACCGTTGCATTTTGTTCCAACTTTGCAATCGTGCGAACAACTGCTTGGTCCAAGTGGAGGCTAAATTTCATCAAAATGCAACCACCCTGGAATTAATTACGGATTTTAAGAGTTTGTCTGCGTTGTGTGCTTGTTTGGTACAAGCTCTTAGGGTAAATCATTTATTTTTGATAAAGCAATCAATCTCTTGGCTATTCAAGTATGACAAACATAAAACCAATTGTTTTTGGTGGCTACTAAATCTTCTCGGATAAATCATGAATTTCCCATTAGCGTCAATTAGTAGTTCCCCACGGCTACTGTAGCATTTGTTGATGGGATCAAAAAATGGGAGGCATGGGTAATCACAATTGCATGCTGGAGTTTTGATAAAATTCTGAACAGGATTGGAGGCCTCTTCTGCCCCTTGTTTCTCTGATAAGTAGCAAGGCCAAGAGCCTTGGCATTGCGATGCTTTTTTTAGTAGAAGCTCAACATTGCTTTGAGCCGCCACTTCGTCGGTACAAGTGCCCCCTGTTTTAACCCAAATGTCACAATTTGTTTGAACTTGAGAACTAGGGCAAGGGATGTACTTCCAAAGGACACAATTAAAGGGCTGAGGTTTCTTGGATAAAGATCTTATTCGAATGGGTATTGAATCTATTCGAATGGTTGAGCTTTGATCAAGGAACTCCTTCATCCCGTGACACAACTGCAAAGCTTTATATTGAGGGATTGCAATGGTTTGTTCAACAGCCGGGGTTTTCCGGCTTTGATTAATCCTGCAGGATTGATAGATGTCGAAATTAGGAGTGCACTAAACAAAGAAAGATGAATATATAATTTAGATTGAATAACGTTGTAACGTACAGGCCAACGGCAGGGACAATGTGTAAGATTGTATTCAGGGGGACGGTAATCCACCCAAATGAATTCCTCATCTTGTGAGGAAAGGGGGGTGAGGTTCATGCATTCTGCAGACTTAAGGGGTACAGGGGCCCAATAGCTGCAAGGACTCATTAAAGGGTAACGGACGCTACCATCTGGGGATAGGATAATTTAAATAATAAATTGTCCACACTTTTAAACCTACTGCAACTCCTTTCTTTCCAGAGGATACAATTTGGGCTAAATTCTGGAGAAGCTAGGGGAAATCCACGGTGAAGGGGGGGTGCATATTGATAAATTGGAGCCCATAAATAAGATCTTCCAGTTCGACCCCGTTGTTGTTCATAAATACTTCTTAATTGGTGACAAAGTTTCCTTGCTGTTGAATGGCTGGAATGAAAAAAGAAGCTTCTTTTTATACAAGGAGATGAATCAGTTGTATTACCTGACTTCTACAAATGAGGGATTTGAATCAAAAGGAGATCCTGAAGGGATCCTTGTTGTTTCTATTTGTACCTTATCCTCATTATCATTGTCCTGCTCATTTTCTTCACTCGCTTCAAAAGTCTCATCGTCATCTTCTGTTTCACCTGCTTCTCTATCATTTCTATCAATAAATTGTAATTTCTCAACCTTTTCTTGAGCATCTTGTAGAATCCATTCCAAAGGAGGTTTTGTAGCATTTGATTCTTGATGGAGGAAAGTTTGAGTTTCAATTTCAGTTGATTCCTCATTTGACTCTTTTGTGGAGTCTGTAGACGGTTTGGGATCCATTGGAATTGACGTAGTGGTAGGTGTTGAAGCAGTAAACGCTGGAGTTGGATCTTCTGCAAGGAGCGATGAATTGATCTCGTTTCTATTTGTAGAATCCTCAACGTCCTTGAACCTTAGATCCTCCTCTTCCTCCTCTTCTTGAGCTTGGATACTTTCATAATCTGAGATTGCTTCAAATTTCTCAACTTCATTTGTAGCAGATAAATCTCCATCCGACGGATCATTAGAATCCGTATATGCTTCTTCTTCTACTACATCCTCCAGGGGGAAACTTATGGGGGGTTTCGTTGACGAATAAACGAAAGATGTGGTTGTAGGAACAGGGAAAATGGGTCCTGAACCACTTCCATCAGAGTTAATTGGTTGGGAATTGTGAATACTGTTGAGTGGAGGGTTCGTGTATGCTTCTTCCTCTTCTACTGCGTCCAAAGGGATGGTTGGAGGCCTTGGAGGGGTGGTTCGTCTCGTCGTTGGCGAATAGATGGGAGATGTCGTTGAGGGATTAGGTACCTCAATTCCCGAATCAGTTTGATCAGAGTTAATTGGTTGGAAATTGTGAATCCTGTTGAGTGAAGGTTCCATGTCCATTTGCAACTCAGTTTGTTGTTGAGAGGAAAGGTGAGAAGGTTCATGGGGTTCTGAAATTGAATCAATTTCAAGGGACTCCATTTGCTCGAGAGTAGGTTGATCTCCTTCTGCATCCTTGGAAGAAGAAGGATCAAGTGGTTGAATCCTTTTCAAAATAGAATCAAGTTTGGAAATTGATTTTGTTGTTGTTGATTCCTCCATTGTTTCCAAAATAACTTGCTCATTAACGTTTGGAAGACTTTGCTCATGAATCTTGTCATGCTTTACTCTATCCAAAGAAATGATTTCATCGCTTTGCAGGGTTTCTAATTCAGGGTTGGAGTTGGACAATTCATCAATCAAAGAAGATGCAGAAGTTAAATCAAAGGCTTGTAATGTAGATACTTGTTCTAGTGGCTGGGATATGGTAGGTCCTTCTAAATTCGTACTTGAAACCACGGGCTCGGATTGACCACCTTAACATTATATCCCATATTTTATTGCAGTAATAAAGAATAACTTGAGTTACCTTTCAAAAGGATTAAAATTAAAATGCTTAATTTATTTATTTGCATTTTAGAAATTATTGAATAACCAACAAGAGGGTATAAAGGCATATGGATGGAAATTGTTGACATTTCAATTGAAAAAAAAACTTGTAAACAAAAAATTCCAGATGCCATATGTACATATATTCTGAAATGCACTTAATTGTTGCATAATTACTTGGAAAAAGGGAACTATAACTAAATACAAATGCTAGAGATTGTATTAATCGAATTATAAGGAAATTAGGATTAGATACAAGGGGTAGAAGGGCTTTCAAAATGTAGATTCATCAAAACTTCCATGACGTCTTCTGGTCTTGTCTCTACCCTTCTTTTGATCAAAAATATCTTCAATATCCCCTGAAGTTAGATTTGCAGTTTCTGGTACAAAGAATAGTATAAACATTGCTCCTACAAATGCAACTCCACAATAAAACCAAAACGTTCCATGAGCCCCAAAATGATCTACCATTTGAATAAATGTTTTAACCGAAACGAATAGAAACACTTGATTGAGTCCAAATGTAATTGAACAACCCACACTCCTTACATCCGAAGGAAGGATTTCTGCAATTAGGAACCACGGGATGATTCCAATACCAATGGAGTAGCCGATCATAAATATAATTAAACAAGCTAAAGGGACCCATTCGATGTTAACACCCTCCAGGATTTTATTG
>JAAOWG010000786.1:0-11258 GCA_036491945.1 Paranurophorus simplex
CCATGTAATGCATTCATAATAATATTGATATGCTGGATGATATGATAATATTTGTACAGCAATTCCAGTGAACAACCTTCATGGAGAAACCTTCATTTTTTTCAGTCAATTAAAAAATTTATCTCAACGTGACTTGAGTAACAATTAGTAGTTCTATTGTAATTTGTCACGGTTTTGTAGCCTCATCATCGCTTCACAAATACAGACTCATAGTGACTGGGGATTTTATATCTTTACTTTTAAAATGAAAAGTTTAAAACAATTGAGAGAACAAAAGACTCAAAAGAGCCTTGCTTGACAAAGGAGGTGTGGTTGACTGACATTTACAAAACTTTCCTTTTCATCCACAAGTGCGGTTTTGAGATTCATAGGAAATGAAATTGATTTTCCAACCCAAACTCATTTTACGTTTAATCGCTATATCATTGAATGAAAAGTTGTGAGGAGAGGGAAGCAAGGTTGATGTGGGAATTGATAACCCCTTATTTACCTTTACTCTTTAATGCTAATCAATAATTTGAAGCAACTTGAAGTTCGGGGATGATGGGAGCTAAATGTGTGAAAAATGGAGTTGATGAAGGTAATTTATTTACGTACTTTGCATCATGCATGATTGATGCAGTCCCTTCTTTTGAGTTAACAAAAGTATGATTACGTTTTTTTGTTTTGCACTTTGTATTACCCGATTTGTTTCAAAATGAGAATGACAAGTTAGATCTTTCAAAATTTATAGTTTGTATCTCCCCTCGTCGAAACACAAAGTCCTTTCCATCCACATGAATAAGTCCATTGAGCAAATGAAAATTAAAAGTATTGCGCTTATGAAGCATCTGGAAAATACAAAATAATAATAATCCCTTATCCTCCTTTAAATACCTTGTCATATTCACAAATCATGTAGTCCGGAGTAGTTTTGAGGAGTTGGTTGAATTTTTGAATCTTGTTGGCTTCATGTTTTGCAGCGTTATATATCCCTTCAGCAGACAGCACATCCCCAAATTGATCCTCACTTATAGAATTCTTCCACTATTTCAATCTCAAATTATTATTGTTCCCCCCACCCCTGAGTAGCCCCCCCCCTTACCATTTCAGCGAGTTTGGCAGGAGGTATCATCCCATCATCCTCCTCATCCTTTTCAACTTTAATGTTCATCTCTTCATCATCATCTTCATCCATTGGAGAGGAAACGGCTGGACGCTCCTCCATCAAGCTCCGCCACCTCTCCCCCAACTCTTGTCGAACAGCGACGTCAATCCCGGCGTCTAAAAATGCCGCTTTCGTCCCAGCAATCACCGATTTAATTACAATCTCCATAAATTTATTCTAAACGTAATTAATACTTATTGTAAAACGCTAATTTATCCTTATGTACTTACCGTGGAGTGATGATCACTCATCATTTTCGACATCGTGGCAAAATTCCCCGCTTCAACAAAACAAAGTGAGAATGAGGCTTTTTTTATTTGCAGATCAAGTTGAAGAATTCTTATCCTCCAATCCTGAATTCCTGGAGAACTACGTTATTCGAAATATTGATCAGGAAACGTTAGAATGTTGGTTGGTGGATCGTCAGCGCGTTGCTCACAGTCGGAAAAGTTCTTTGAGCCGTTGGAAGTATGGAAGCGGCTCAGAAAGTAATTCCGGCAAGAAGAATATGCTGCAAGAGTTGGCGAAATCCTTGCAAAGGAATTCTCAAGAGGGAAGCGTCATGTGGGAGTTGGCGCTGTGCATTTCATCCGCCGTCTCTGCCGACAGCTTCACCCTCTACCTTGCAAATACAAGTAACAACACCCTACAACGCTATGTCGCTAATAATAATTCAAACATGTAAGTTTATTAGGAGGAGAAGGTAAGGGTTTTGTTAAGGTTTTGGTTTCCAGCGAAAAACTTGATGATCAAAAGATTTATGCAATGGAAGAAGGGCTAACGATGGCTTCCTACGTTGGACAACGTCGAAGTCCACTAAGACTGTCAAGAAGTGAGGCTGAATCTCGATTCCCGGATGGTATTGGGGACTCGCCGGAATCCAAACGTTCCCTCCACGTCCTTTGTCATCCTATAATAAGGGCGGATGGGGACCTTGCTGGGGTCATACAACTCCACAGGGTGAATGCAACTACACCATTTTATTCCGAGGATGAAGAGGTTGTTAATTCTTACGTCGTTTGGGGTGGGATTGCCCTTCACTATGCGGAGCTAAATGCAGTTATGAATAAACAGAAAAAGTTGAATGATTTCCTACTCAACGTTGTGAAGTAAGGAGGGTCGTACTGTGGGGGGGGGGGGGTCTTTGGCGTTATTACGTTAACCCCTCCTTTTTATATAGATCAATATTTCAAGATATGGTCAGTATGGACACGTTAATAAAAAAGGTTATGAATTATGCTCAGAAACTTGTGGATGCGGACAGAGCATCCCTTTTTCTCTTAGATAATAAAAATAAGGAGCTTTATGCCCGATTATTTGATATGGGGGGTGGTCAAGATTTAATATTAAATCCAGATGCTAATCCTAAAGAGCCTGCAAAAGAGATAAGGTTAGCAGCATGCAATATCATCCTAATGTTTAAAGACATGTACATAGTTTTGCAATTTTATTGTGAATAGATTCTCAATTGGAACGGGGATTGCAGGACAAGTAGCTGCAACAGGACAAGTCCTCAACATCCCTGATGCCTATGCTGATGAACGATTTAATCGTGCGGTTGATCAAATTACGGGTTATCATACTAAATCCATTTTATGCATGCCCGTATTCATTCGTGCTACCGTTATCGGGGTTGTTCAAATGGTGAATAAACGCTGTGGCTCTTTCACCAAGGATGATGAAGAAGCATTTCAAACATTTGCAGTATACTGCGGACTTGCTCTGCATCACGCCAAACTTTACGATAAGATACGAAGATCAGAGCAGAAATTTAAAGTAGCATTGGAAGTCCTTTCTTATCATAATACTTGCAATGATGATGAATTCCTAAGATTTAAGGCACATGGAGTCCCCTCAAATGTTTTAGGGTTGGATGAGTAGGTTTAGTCAACTTTTACTTGGGTGATGATGCTTCAGAGTTTTTATTTATGTCATTTCCAGTTATTACTTTGTTTCAATGTCTGTGGATGATAATATCAAAGTACACTACACTCTTTATATGTTTATCGATCTTTTTGGACTGAGTCGTTTCGACATTGACCATCTCTATAGGTTTGTCCTCACCGTCAGAAAGAATTATAGAAGGGTCCCCTACCATAATTTTTTACATGGTAAGCCATCACCTAAATAATACCCCTTGAAAAGAAGGATTTCAGGATTTGCTGTGGCTAACTCAATGTACTGTATTTTAAAAAAGAGCAATTCATTTCGACCTTTAGAAGTACGTTCAATACACTGATATATGAGAATACAACTAATTTTTATTTTCAGTGTTTAGCTCTATTTGTTGGTTGCCTTTGTCATGATTTAGATCATAGAGGTAGAAGCAATAAGTTTATGTTGGACACGGGTAAGGTGTAAAAAAAAGTAGGTACATACATATTAGCCTTGACTATTTTCCAATAGCGTCCCCCTTGGCGTCAATTTACACAACATCTACAATGGAACATCATCATTTTAACCAGACGGTAACACTAGCCAAAGAGCCATTAAAAAAGTAATTGAGCTAATCCTGTTATGTTACAGGTCACAATTTTACAGCAGGTACGTTCCCAGCCGTCGAAGAGGAATATAAACTTTTGAAGCCTTTTTAGTACAAGTCTCACGTACTTGCTCAATTGTTTCCCAAGTTTTAGTTACAGGATCCAATTTCAATTTCCATCAATACCTTCAATTCTAAGTCTTTTTAGTGGTTGAGAGTATTAAATGGATTGTGGGTTGGTTGGTTGAATATGAATTTGATCTAGAGAGAGTTGGATGTGAATGAAAGTTGAATGTGAAGCTTAAATTAGCAAGGCAAAATTTGATATGTTGATTCCTTTCTAAAATCCAGGAGGGACACAACATATTCTCCAAGCTCAGCTCTGAGGAATATAAACAAGCCCTTGGGAATATCAAGCATTGTATTTTAGCCACAGACTTGGCCTTATTCTTCCCAAACAAAGCAAGACTCAGTGATTTGATGCAGCGTGAAGCATTTTCATGGGGAATTCCTGACCACAGGTGAAATTTAGTTCAAATGCCCAAGACTTTTTCCTTTCAACTCAAAATCCCTCACTTTTCAACTTGTAATAGAGTTGGAAAGTAGTAAAGCTTTAAGGATAAGGAGCTTTCCTCAATTTATTTTACTCTTCCTTTTTTTAGGCTGCTTATAGAGGCCATTGCAATGACTGCAGCGGATCTTTGTGCAAGTACGAAGGCATGGGATGCTCAAGTTGAGACGGTTCGAGTCATTTTTGAAGAATTTTATGAACAAGGGGATTTAGAGAAGGCTGCCGGACGTATTCCAATCCCGATGATGGATCGAGAAAAAAAAGATGAGCAAGCAGCGTCTCAAGTGAGTTTATTTTATTTGCTTTTATATCCCTTCAAAAAAGTGTGCTGGGTACCGTCCCATTGACGTGCCCATTTCCGCATGCCAACTCCTTCATTGGACAAGTACACTTGATATAGGAAAGATTGATGTTGAAGGTGGGCTTCTTAAGTGGGATTTGCATCCCCTGTTACTCCCTTTTGGAGCGACTTATCCCTGGATCCAAACCCCTACTTGATGGAGTCCAAAGGAACCTGGAAAGATGGACTGAAATAGCTGCGGAAAAAAAGGCTCGTGAGGAACAAGCTGAAAAAAAGGCTGAAGAAGATGAGGCTGAAAGAAAGGCTGCTGAAGAAGAAGCTGAAGATAAAGTATCAACAAATGGAACCCCACTGGAGGAGGGAGAGATCTCACAAGATCAATCTCAAGATATTAAGACATCACCAAAGACAAGTTTAGCGGTGAACTCTAACGAGATAAGTAATGGAGTAAAGAGTTAATTTGTAGTAGACTTAAGGACAAGGTGAATTCATGTGCCCAACTTTATTTTAAGAGTTTCCGAATCTAACTCATCTCTCAGCACAACTCTATACATACTAGTTTTAAAATTATCCATATCTTCCAGTTTTAGGAATATTCAGAAATCACCACTTGATGAAGAAATGTTCTGATATTTAAATAGAAACTGCACATCTTGTTGTGAATCTATGTCAATCATTGTAACCCGTCCAAATACCTTCAGCTTAATGTGAATGTATAGGTTTTAAAAGGACTAAATTTGGAACACTATACAGTTAATCAGAAAATGATGTGATGCAACTCTTTGTGATAACATGAATTGAAGAAGAAACTTTAAAAGTCATCTTTTATTCATTGAGTTGTGTTAGATTAGGATGGATGGGTGGTAGCAATTCTCATGAAACTCTATAATGCTTTTGGCTTCAAAAATAATTGAAAAAAAGCCATCTCCAGTCCCCTTGTGACCACTTTCATTAAATTGGTTGAAAGCCATTTTGGAATGATTACTTATTAAAGAGAGATCAATTACTTTGTTAAAGAGAGAATGGTAAATATTTTAGCACTTTGAAATATTTGAAACTGTTTAAATATTAACCTCAACTCCTATCGTACAATCATTTACGACAATTATAAAAATAAAACCAAAATTAAAATAAAATGGTAGCTGGCCTTATTTCTTGTAGTAGCTCAACCAGTTGCATCATTAGTTTCATCAAGGAAAGTAGAAGTGAAATCAAAGAAGCTCTTATCCGGAGATTCATCCTTTTCCAAACTTTCATCTGGACTTTGCTCAACAGCGTTATTTGGAATTCCATTTGAAGAGACGTTTACTCCAGTTGATTGATCCGACTCCATTATCTCATCACTGTCATTTGGCACATAAATTATTTGGATCGCAGGCTCTAACTCGACGCTCTTTTTCCCTCTTCTGTATTATTCATTGAATGTACCTTTACATTGAAAGATTAAATACTTTCACTTACTTTCTCTTGGCACCTTGACCACCACCTCTGTTGGATTTTGATGTTGAATCCTCATCAGGATTTCCTTGTTTATCAACTTTAGTCCTTCTTCCTCCACCCCTACCTCCTCTACCCCTGGCCCTCACCGTCGTTGTTGAGACCCTGTGAAAGAATTGGCTTGGATTGTAGTAGCCCGAGTCTAGGCCGTCGTATGGATTTATTGTGAGCAAAGGTTGATTGAAACTCTGTAGAAAAGCCGCATTATTATTAAGTGGAAACCACATTGGGCTGATACCCCTCTTGAATTGGATGTAAAGCCTTGGAGAACTCCGTAGTTGTTGGTATTGATTGAATTTGAGGCTTCACTCCCAGTATCCGGATTTATTTGAATAGAGTTATTAAACGTTGATGATACTTCCAGTCCTACATTTCCCTTTTCAACATTTTTTACGGAGTTGGAAAGAAGACGTGCTTCTAAAATCCCAACCTTCCCTTCCAGTCCTTCCTTTTCCTAAAATATAGATAAATACAAATAAACATTATAAATCCCAAAAGTAGGGGACCCTATACTTTTTGAAGGGTTTCAATCCTCTGTGCCATTTCCTCCCTATCCCTTATCAACTCTTGGATCCTTCCTGTTTATAAAAAGCAATTTAAAAAAAACCTCCACCCTCCCCTGCATCTTATCTTACCTGAAGATTCCCCACATTTTCTACATCCTTTGTTATCCTCCAATTGTCCTTTCATTTTAACAATGGTTTCACATAAAAGGGTGATACAAATCTCCCTTTTCCTTCCAATTAGGTCCACAATCCCTCCATACTCTCGACTAAACTCATCCTCCTTCATCAAACCTTCATTTTATTGTAAGATCCAACAAAAATCTTTAAACTTACGACTCTACGATTCCCCAACGTTTCCAACTCCCCCCCTTCCTCCTCCATTATGTTTCACTTCGATAAATTGAAAAAATCTAATAAATGTTGAAGTAGGTGAATGAACGAAATGAAAAGTTATTAGCGTCGTGACAATTACATAGCTTTTATTTTTCTAAAAGATTTTGAAGCCTAGATTTTAAAAGGTTGGGGTTGCCAACGTCTTGGACATGTTGGATTTTGCTGAGCATCTCCTCCCCTTGTGCTGAAGAATATTTTGAACAAGTCTCAATTTTAAAACTTCACCATTTGCATCTCCACTTGGGATCTTCATCAACAATTTCTCTGAATAGTACCCAACCCACTTCAGGGCATCTGGAAAAGTTAAAGTACTCCCCATGATTGATAGTGTCTCAGTTTTCGAAATCTTAACATTTTCCAGAAACACGTTATAATTATTATAACAAAGGGTTAGCGTAGCTAGCCCCATGATCTGAGGTATTGCACAAAAACTAAATATTTTTGGATGCCGCAATCCCTGCAAATAATCCAAACAATCCGGAACATGCTTTAGTGCGTCCGTAATTAGCTCATTTAAACAACCCAACGCCTCGGATTTCCCTTCCGGTTTAAAAAGATCCCCAAAATCCTTTACATACTTTCCCCAAACTTCTTCCGGAAGGAATAAACGCCCTTCCTCAAAATCCTCTTTGGAATCCCGAATGATATTTGTTTTCTGGAGGAATAGCCCCATGGCGTTGCTTTTTTTAGTGAAACTCGGTGAGAGGAAGGTGATGGGCTCTAAACCGGAAACAACCCAAAGTTTAGAAAGACCTATTCCCACCAGTCCTGCAACGTAATGACAATAACGTTCCCAATCTTCAAGGGTCTTTATCCGTTTCCTCAGAAATCCAGCCATCCCGACCCCCATGTCTCCAGCTATTTCCGTAATGATGGAAGCGTAAGCTGGAGAAATGTTTTGAATGCAGTTGATCACACGGTGGAAATGTTCAAGTAATTCAGAGCCATAATTCACATCTGCTGAAGATGTATGGCCCTTGCCTTGCAATTGTGATGCAAAGGTAATGAGTTGCCGCTGTTTTTTGTGGATGTCAATCCCAACCTCATCTTCTGCATAAAATGAGTTGATCATTTTGGTTTAAAAAAAACTCAACTTACCAATGGTATCCAATGCTCTTAGCGTCAAATAAAATAATCCAACAACTTCCCTTAGTTCATTTGGAAGTTGTTTTGTGACGACTGCAAAACTTCGACTGGTTTTATCCAGCATGTTGGCTGACCATTTTAAATCCTCTTTGATTTGAGGATAATTAGAAAGGAATTGTTGGCTTGGGGGAATTGACGTTTTCAGGAAATGACGCTGTTTGAATAGGTTTGAAAGTATTGGTGTTAAACGTTGCATGTTTGTAAGATAAGTAAATTGAAATTGTAATCTAAGTTGGAAAGTTGACTATAGTGCAAAAATGGAATTCTTCTTGGTTGCTTGAATTTATGTTTTTGTCATTATGAAATATTATAATATGTTGTAAGATTAAATGCAAGATCATCTCAGCAGAATATGATCTGTCATTACATATTTTATGCTGTATTAAAACTATGTGTTAGAATGCAATAAAAGTGGGTGGCTCATACTAAGGACTTAATTTATTAAATTAATGTGACTTTACTGACCAGGCATTTTTTTTGTAATCGCATTCAGTAATTTGAATAGTTTTACTTTTGGAACTTGTTGGGTATGAAATTACTCTTGCATTGATCCCGTTCCTTACGATTCAATTGCATTCAAAATGCTCTTCAAAAACTTTGCAATACCTGCTTATTTCCATGCGAAGGGCTTGTCCCTTTTGAGTAATTTTTTAATCTATCTTTATTGAAAATAAATTACATTTTTTTAGTGAGAAGAACAAGCACTCATCTTCCCCTGCAAAACGTTGTCTTAACTAAAGAAAATCAACATAAAAAGAAAAATCTTGAATCTTCCATATCTTTAGGTGTAGAAGCATTACTTTCTCAACAAAAGAAGGATGGACATTGGGTTAATGTTTTTGAAGGCCGATTATTTTGTACAACGGACTACATAATGTGTCTACGATTCATTAAAGAAAAACCTTCACTCCAATTTGAACAAAAAGTAGTGAACTACATAAAAAAATGTCAATTACCCAATGGCGGCTGGTCCCTTGTCCCCAACGGTAAATTCAATCTAAGCGAAACCGTCAAAGCTTACATTGCATTAAAGATGATGGGCGAATCAACTAATTCCCTTCATATGTCGAAAGCAAGAAAAGCTATATTGGAAGGTGGGGGTGCAGAAAAATCCAATGTATTTGCAAGATATATGTTGGCTGCAATTGGAATCTTCCCTTGGAAGTCCGTACCAACAATGCCTGTTGAAATTATGCTCCTTCCAAAATGGTTTCCATTCTCAATTTATAACGTTGGTTATTGGACAAGGTGTAGTATCATACCGATGGTGGTTTTGAGACACATACTCATGAAATCAGAAAATCCAGAGTTGATAAATATTGATGAACTTTTTATCGACAAGAGGAATGCATCAAAACCCTTAGCCCGAGCTCCACATCAGAGTCGAGGATGGTATCATTTCTTTCAAATTGTGGACAAGTTATTACAAGTGGGAGAAGGCCTTGTTCCTCAAACAATTAAAGAGCAGGCAATAGCTAAAGCCATTTCATTTTGTGAAGAAAGGATGGAACATGATGAAGAACTATTGGGAGGAATCACCCCCCCAATCCAGTTCCTTCTAATGACTTATCACACAATGGGAAAAGAATTTACACATCTAACCAGAGCCTCCTTTTCCAATACCGTAGTTGAATATGAAAATGAAGCTTATACCGTTCCATCATTGTCACCTCAATGGGATACGGGATTAACGGTTTTGGCGTTATTGGAAGTTGGGGCCACTTCCGGAACAGCTATAAAAAATGCAACTAAAAGAGCCCTTGATTGGCTACAAGATCGACAAATTTTGGACGTTAAAGGAGATTGGGCAGTGATGAGACCGGATTTGCGTCCAGGTGGGTGGGCATTTCAGTACCGCAATCCTTATTATCCGGACGTGGATGACACCGCCGTCATAACCCTTGCTCTACATCGTTTTCAGTTGGACACCAAAACCCAGGATTACAAAGAAGCCATTTCCCGAGCTGTTGAATGGGTGATTGGAATGCAAAGTAGTTGCGGTGGTTGGGGTTCATTTGACGTAGATAACACCCATTTCTATCTAAACAACATCCCATTTGCGGATAATGAAGGATTAATTGATCCCCCAACTTGCGATATAACTGCAAAATGTTTGTCAATATTGATGCAATTACAATCCACCCCCGCTTCTTCCCAAATTCAAGCTGCAATTGATTTTCTTTTGAGGCACCAAGAGTCAGATGGTTCCTGGTGGGGTCGTTGGGGGGTCAATTATATTTACGGGACTTGGTGCGTTGTTAGTGGATTATGTGATGCTGGATATTCAAAGCATCCTTCCGTAACAAAAGCTATCCATTGGTTGATTCAAATTCAAAATAAAGATGGGGGTTGGGGTGAGAGCGTTGCTTCCTATGATTGGAATTATAGGAAATATGTTGCAAGTGAGAGTACAGCGTCTCAAACCTCTTGGGCCCTTCTTGCTCTTTTATCTGCTGGGGAAGGGAAACACCCTGCTGTTCAAAAAGGAGTTAATTACTTGATACAAACTCAACAAACAAATGGGTACTGGGCTGAGTCACAATATACAGGAACTGGGCATCCTGGCCTAATCTTCGTACGGTACGATGGATATCGTAAATTCTTCCCCATTTGGGCATTAGCCAAGTACAGAAATGCTATCAAATAAATAAATATTCAACAATTCCAGCTTGGGGGTTCAAGAAGAGCACAACAATTTTATTTAAAGTTATTGTTTACTTATTTAAAGACTACATTTCAAAATGTATTAAGGTCCAGAGTTATTTGCTTCCTGCAATTTCATGTCATTGGAATAAAATTGAGTTAGTTGCTTACCTTTTGTTTATCTAACTGCTTTTTCAAAAATACAATCCCTATCATCATGCCAATGGAGAGAAGTGAACTACCTGCAGTTGACCATGCTAATGTTTTATTCCCAAAAACTGTATTTCCAAGATACTCGATACACTCCTGCGTCTTATTCAAGTCAAGTACAGTACCCTCTTCTTCAGAGTATCGAATTGGGGCTATAAACATATTTAGAAATCTATTTTTTAAAAACATCTTTTTTTACATAATTGAATCCCAACGGTTGATTTAGCATGATCATTACTACAGATGAATTCCTGATTGCTTGAAGCGTCAAAGAGGGATTTCAAAACCAAAATTGCAGAATAGCATTCATCCTTATGAGAAGTGCGGTATGTGAAGGACTAAAGAATTTATTCATAAAAAAT
>JAAOWG010000787.1:0-11252 GCA_036491945.1 Paranurophorus simplex
ACATGATAGAATAGGCTACATGATTACCAAATTTCACGAAAATTGGTCAATACATATGGAAGTTACAAGCAATTGAAGTGAGTATGTCAAAGTGTCCGAATAGTTTAGTCTCTCACTGTACATAGTCAATAGCTTTGGTATTTAATGATTGAGATTTCAATTAATTATTCTACGAACACTTTTTTACTGCATCATATCAAGTAAATTGAACAGCAACTTCAGTATGTTATAAATATCATTGTCAGTAATTCCTATTATTTACATCTTCTGTTGTGTATCACCTAAAATTTTTGATTAATTACACAAAGTGTAAAGCATATGTAATTGTTGCATGCAATTGCTTTCATTAAATTCTCGGTTTAATTGTGTCCAATTTATTTTTTTTCACTTTAATCCCAAATAAAATGTCGTTGCATTAAAATGATGCTCTTTTCCTAATTAATTTAAGTGCATAAGATTGTGCACAAGTGGCCCCTATAATAATGCATCTTTAAATTTGCAGTAAATCAAGAATCATTCTTTCCCTTTAAATAGGTACACACATTGTACACTTTGCTGTGCGGCAGAGTGTAGAAAAAGAAAATAAATTGTATTTCTTAAGCTTTAAAAGCATTTTGATTTATATAAGCGTCCTTGAATTGTGAATTTGTTTGGCGATATTATTGATATCATGCAAACTCTTAAAATATTGCTACCACATGTACATCGATCTCACACTTTATATCAGTTAGACAAAAATCACATTGGTAGATTTCCATATAAAATGTCTTATTACAGCACCATCCGTTCAGACTATTTCCATTTCAAGAAAATATTTTAGACCATATCCAATATATCTCTACATATTTAAAGCTCTCTAGTGTTGGTTTTGTAGTTCCTTTAAGGAATTAATTTAATTATCATTGCAAGTATTTTTGGCTGTATCAGTCATACACTTCTATCAGACTCTCAATGGAGGTCGATATTTCACTATCATTCAAAGAGAGCACATATTAATCCATATTTTGGCTTAAATTTAATTGCATTGACCTATGAATCTCTCTCACTTCATTAATGGGAACTATATACATAAATATATATGTACATGTATCCTGCTACATAGTTAATTTCTAATTAATTTCTCAACCCTTTGATAATTGTTATTGTATCGTTCTCTACCCTATTCTAATTCTTTGTTTACTACTTTAAACTACTTTGAAAACGAAAAACGACAAATGCAAATAGCTAAAATTTTGATCGGTTTTATGTTATCTCATGATTTGGAAAGTTTCGTAGTCACCAAATATCAACAAGCACCCATTGGACATTAAGTTTATAGTTCATCACAAATTGAATCCTGATAAAGTTGTGGTCATGTTAGGCGAATTGTTTTTTTTTTGATTTGAGAACACATGCCGAATTAAATTTTCTTATACCAAAAGAGATAGATTTGGCCGTGTTGGACGTGCAGATCATCCACTCCTATAATCAATTCAAGATCAAAAGAATTCCATAAATGAAAAATAAATGTTAACCTGCAGGGGCAATAAAAGCAGAACTTGGAGGATTTTCAGGATCTGGATCGTTTCTTAAAAGGAACAATAACCAATAATTGTATTCCATTGGTTTCTCGCGTGTACCATTTATTGTATGAACGTAATGGCCATTTGGCCAAATTTCAGAGGAAAATCTAAAACAATAAAGGTCGGAATTGTAATTATTTCTAAACCTATAGGAATTGTTGTCTTACTCAAATGCTGAGTTCAATTCCGCAGCTCTTTGCATGGCTGAGAAAAACGTTGCGTTTATTGGGATTTGAAGAGTGATGTTGCTTTTTTTTGCAGTGGGTGGTTCAGTGCCAACCCAAATCCAATATCCAATACTGGCAGTGGGATAACTATTTATATTTGTTGTTTCTTCAGATGAAGATGGTGTATCATTAAAATGTGTGATCTCTTGATGCAAAGTGATAGTCATGTTGTTATTATCATTCGTGTGATAACTATTTAGGCTATAAGATAAATTTCCTTGTGGCTGTCCCCTTCTTCGAAATCGTATACTATTATTATTATTATTAATATTATTAGTGGTAGTTGTAGTAGTATTTGTATGGCGACTACAATGCCCTTTTCTTAGGCCAAGGAGACCCTGACCATTGAGCAGTGTAGATGCAGCATTAACAGACTCTATAGTTGCATATAAATTGTTATTGAGGAAGGATCCATTTAGTTCTTGACTATGAGATAAGGCGATTGCTGCTGCCGTTTTATTCCATCCAAAATTATTCCATCCTTCAGAATATGTTGCGCCCAATGCCTGTGTGCCAAAAGAAAAACTTAATCATTTCCCCAATGAAAAGAAAAGTCACGTAATTCACCTGAATCGCAATTGCAGTGCTTTGAACATTCCCAAAGGATCCATCCTTTTGTTGAAGTGAAGCAAAAGAGCTCAACGTTTCATGCATATGATCGTTTCCTAAAATTTCTCCTTTCCTTCGATGTCTAATGCATTCCAATGCCATCAAAGCTGTTCCTCGCGTGTCTACAAATTCACATCCCATTTTGATTATTATTGCAAAGATATTGAAGGATAAAAAAAAGAGTTGAATACCAATGGAAAAGGGTTTAGAGGGCTCATCCTTTACTAGCTGGAGTAAATGACGGGTTCTTCGCTTGTGTAAATGAGACCCTGATAAACAGGACAACAGGGAGGTAAAACTGTAGCCAAATGCATCAGGGTATTGAGGGAAATCTTGGTCGTGATGATGTTTCTCCAATGTTTCTGAAATTAATTAAACATCCATTGATTTAATTAGTCCAGTAATTGGAATGAGAAAGTTGTGCTTTCCCATACCCACAAAATTATGTCCGAAGAAATCTCTTGGGTCTTTACAAACAGCTCCAAGTGCTAGGGCATAATAAGCCACTTGTGCTGGAGCAAGGGGTTCAATTTCCCTTCTTACAAGCTTTTCTAAAATTTCTATTTCTAATTGTTTAGCAATAAGTTGAGCGACTAAGTCATCTCTTGCAGGCCAGGGTTGAGTTGAGGACGCTAAAGCAATTACAACCCTTGCAGTATCTCCAAATTCCCAGCCATAATTTTCGTTTTTTTGGGAATAAATCCAATCCACCCCACGGTCCCTAACTTGCTGTAATTTTTCTTTAATCCCTTCCCCAAATGGTTCATCTTCCGTTGTATTCAAGTGTTCTACCGGACCAAGAGGTTCTGTTAAAAATAAATTGAGAAAAATGAGAAAAACTTAAAGATTTAACAAGAAAATAAATTAAGAACCATGACTGCTAATAATGTTTGAATATATGTACAAATATATGCACAAGAAAGAAATAATGATGATCACGCCACTGTGCTATTGTTTTGCTATACATACATGAATTGTTTTGTTTTTAGCGAAACGATTAGACCAAGAGTTTACTGTAATTGTCTCAATAACATGTTTGGACACCTGCTTTCCCTCCCAATTCGGACAAAAACACAGTACCTTCTCCAACTAAATCAATTACATTCAACATAAAACATGAGAAGTGTTAGGAGTTAGTTATTTTGGAAAGTGCTGCCAATTAAGGGAGTGCTAATATTTGCATTCCTATAGTACTTCCAGTATTCCATGGTACACCTACCTTGTGAATTTATTTTAGATCCTTTCGTTACATGAATAAATAATATAGTGCAAATAAAACTCCTTATCAACCTCGACATCGTCAAACAACGTGACCCAAAAGATGGATAAATCACAATTCCAACAATTCCAATCTCCCCACTTTTTCCCAGTCCATCTTACAATTAATGTGTTTTTCCCTTCCAGACTTTTTTCTAACTTATTTTAAAGGGCTTCAAACTTAGTTTAACTGTGTTGACACATGGGCTCAGGATTTGGGATTGAGTGTTGAATTAATGGGATGATCACTGCATGAGAGATACTGTGGTTCTTGGTGCAACTTCTATAGACCAAATAACTCAGAGACCACCACTGTATTTTTATGGACCCAACCTGTCCCTGCTCCTCGTCGTTTCTCACCAAACTTTCTCTCAAGACCTCTGAGCTTAGACTGTGAATGGATAGTATAGAGTTATTCCCCTATATAAAATAGCACGTGAAGAATCTCAATCGATATTTTGTCAGTAGTAATAAAACTCCACAAGTCTACCATATCCTACCCCTTTCTCCTCCGCAGCTCCCTAACGTTCTTTACCGATAATGGACGAAGGCTTGAAGGAAAAGGGGACTTGATATCGCACATGTTGAGATGCGCTACTATAGAGAAAGGCATTTACTTTCTTCACTTTCTTTTCCCCCTTTTCCGCAATATGCTTTATCCTGCTGCAGGGAAGACAAGCTGGAATTTTATATGACAAAAATACATTTCCTCAATAAATCAAATTTCTTGAAGATGCATGGATCCCTCTGTAACAATCATTTGCTACTTTTGGGAATGAGGACAAAATGTCAAGTGGAAATGTGTAGCACCGTGTAATTGGGTTGTTCTGCTAGCGTTGACATTTATTTTTATGATTTGTAGGGAGACTCATGTTCATCCCATTTTATTATTAGTTCAACACATCCAGGGTAATGGGACTTGATGGATTTATCCGAAGGGGGAAGAATAATTCCTTGATTTTCCACAATCTCTCCAGATATCCTTCACATCATAGAGGGAATAAAGTAGATGGGACTTTCTTTCTCCAGAAAGAATACTCTTTATATATATATGACATTATGTTTGTATAGAATAAACTAGGGCAGGGTGGGGATGGGTCTACCTTAAAATGTCAAAGTATTAAATAGTAAAGGACTAAAAGGAGGATGGAAGAATCGATAACTCATATTCAGCTAAAATACAAAAAAAGTCGCATATTCTGCCCAATTCCCTTTTTTTCACAATAATCATAAAATCCCATCCATTCCCATTACATATATGGCTGGTTAACTACTCATTCTCCAACCCAGATTCTAATGGGCTTTGTTATCATGTTATTATTTATGGAGAAGTACACGCGAGAGGAAATTAACCCTTGCTCCCAAGATTCTCTTATCTTGGATGGGTTCTAAGGTTAAAATTGTATTTTTTTTGGGTTTCCTCATTTGGCTCCAGATATACAAGGAAAAATATCAATTAATCCATTGGATTTATACTCAAAAAATCTCATCTTTTTGGAGGAAAATACGACTTGATCAGATCAACTATGTTATGCAACGTCTCATTTCAAATAGTTTATGACAAAAAATGTAAAGTTTTTGGACCTTTTTTAAGATCCCAGTCTCAACCCTTTATTGTGGAATGAGAGAAGTCTCATCTTCAATTCCCTCACTCAGTGCTAAAACTCGTCTCAATTTGATCTTAAGAAAATCTCATATTGCCTCATCCCTCTAGCCCAACTCTCCCAACATCCTTCCATCTATGTTTGTACATATTGTCTAGCGTTTTCTACTGTAGTTCCGCTGTTAGATGTCCGCTACTCTCAATCTCTTCAAGGGTACAATCATGTCCCATGTGTTTGATCTTGTAAAAGAGAGGCGTTTTGGAAAAGCTGTCTTCAACCTCTCTACGTCTTCCTCAAACATCAATTTGTACCCTACACGGTTGGTCAACAGCCCATCATCAATAACAAAAAAAACAAGTAGAAAGTGCATGTGAGATGATAAGTCAACTGAAAAATGTAACTTGTTTTTGTTGTTGAGCCTTATCATGGGAAAGTTGTGAAGAGGCCTTGGGAGGAGCGTCTAGCGTTTAGTTGTATTCACAAAGTACAATTGTTGTTCTTGAGTGGTGAATGTTGTTCAAGTGTGGGTTCGGCGGATGTTGGATTGTTGTCAAACAATTAAAAGATCATCTTAAAAGTTCATCTTCAACACCCACACCTGGCTCTTTTTTTTAAAAAAAAACTTTTAAAAAAGAATTAGAGCAAGGAGCTGTTTAATTAAGGAACTACCACCATCAATTCCAAATAACTGTAACACTACTCTATCTCTTCTTCCTAATTTGTTTTAAAAAATTAATGTTTTTTTTCAGTTTCGGACCCGGTGTTGTTTGTGGGGAGAGGCGGTGACCAACGTTTGGTTTTTTGTCAACGAATATTATTTGGTCCTCATCATTGTTGTCCATGTGCAGTTGAGATCACCCAAAGCAGAGGAAGTTCTTGATGAGCGTATTAACGGGGAATACAATTAATTTAAAAATCTCAACAACCCCACCCCCTCCACCGGAAACTAAAGGAGGAGGAGGACTTTATTTACAAATTGGGATTTGGAATGAATCAACGGTTGGGGGGATGGCTAATTTTAGGGATAGTTGTCTTTACTGTGGGGAGGTAAAGGATTTATTTTAAGGAACCATTTATTATTAGATGTTCTAACGTTTGGTTTATTCATCTTGTATGTAGGCTGCTGTTGGGCCAATAATGACGGCTGGACTTACATCCTTTCATCCAGAATGTTTTAAATGTTGTAAATGTCAACTATGTATTGGGGATGATGAGCAATTTACGCTGGTGGGATTATCAACACTTTATTGGTATTGCGTTTTTATCATGTTTGTAATGGGAAATGTGGATATTTGGGGGAAGTATTAATGAGATGGAATATCCTTTAAGTAGGTCCTTCGATTGATTCAGAAATTTCAAAGTATCTTCCTAACCTAACCCCTATAGAAAATATCTTCAAGGTTGAATCAATTAAAATCCAAATCTTTTATTATTATTAGGTTGAGTGAATGAGGTGAATTGTTTTAGTTTATCAATATCAGGGAATATACATATGATAAGATCCTATCAGTCTCATCTTCCATCCATTTACAATGTTAGGGCTATTATAATACACTTTATTTATTTGCATTCAAATGTTTTGCATTCCATGGATCCAGATATGTATTTTAGAAAATGATTCCGTCTCTTCAACAGCAGCAGCAGCAGAGGTTTAAATATTCCAAACAGCAATAATTCTATTCCAAAGGTAGATGTTCCCTAGTGAACATCCATAATTTAATCCCACTTGTGGCATTTTATGGATTCTGTCCTCTATATTTTGTTTAATGAAGAATTGAGTTTATGGGTTTATGTGTATCTTGGTTGGTTAGGTAATAAAAGAAAAAAAACACTCTATTTGCAATTCAAGGAGGTTTCGTTAGGTTAATGTGTTTTTGTTTTAATTGTTTTAGTTCTGGATGCTGGAGGAAGGAGCCATACCCTCTTGTGGAAACCCAGCATGTTATTAAAGTCGTTAAAATACCTCCATTATCAAGAGATAGTACGCAATACAAATTACGAAAAGACTGGAGAGAATGTCTAGATGATGATGGAACAAGGGTTCCACAAGTATCAGAGTAAGATGGATATTTATTGATTTTGTAATTAAGGCCTAAGACAACATTATTGCAACGCTGGTTAATCTCTTTTAAGTTAGAGGTTGAACAATGATATTTTGGGTGGTTGTAGTTTTTCATCAATTGGAAGATGGTATACTTATTACTCAGTAATAGTAGTGGTTAGGCTACTTAAGGAAAAGCTTCACTTTCCATTTTTAAATCCACTTTTAGTTTCATCCATTCAAAGGTGTGTGAAAATGTGAAAAAACAAGAGTACATTTCCTATATAAAGGCTTGTGTAGGTTATGAAATGTACCAGAGTTTTTATGGGATAATTGAGGTAAACTGTTAGTGCAGGTGGGTTAGGGAGATTTTGCAATTTATTGAAGGTCAAATAGTGAATCTATGGGTGAGCTTTTTTCTCATCACTTTTCCCAACAATTTAGACCCATACCTTCCTTGAGTTTGAGTTTCCAACAATTGAATGTTACAAATGCGACATATGGCAAAAGAATGACATCAACCGTATTGAAAAGTCAAGTGCAAAATTTAATCAAACTCGTGTCATTTGCCATGAACTGTATTGTGCAGTTGTTTAATAGTTTTTGAGTGTAGGTTGTTCTTTGAGATTGTATTGTTCTGGATTTGAGTACTGAATAGGCCAAGCTAACAACTGTCCTTAGACATGGACCAATGAATGTCAAAATATATTTAAGGGAAGAAGGAATTTATTCTTAAAGACAACCATGTAATTAATGGGAGTTGTTGAGTTGTTTGCATTGCAAATTTATCAGAAATAAGTTAATGTGGTGTGGAATAAAGAGTTCACAACATGACAATGTGTGTTATCAGAGTTGGGCTTGTGGGACCAGACTGTCAATTAAATGTTGGAGATCGAATTCTTGAAGTGAATGGAAAGAACGTGATTGACCACACTATTTTGGACATTGAAAAAGTTCTAAATCATAGAACGGATGTTGTTCAGGTTAATTAAATTTACAAATACTGTCATCGATCATGGGTTACAGTGCTATTTAAAAGCTTGTATTATTCATTCATGTAGGTTACTGTTGAACAAAAACCCGTCGTTGAAATGCCATGTAGAAAGCTGGAAGAATCGAAATCTTTTGAAAGTCTGAGTAGTCTTGAATTAAGGAATTGGGATTTATGGGGCAGCTCTGAAACTGATGATAGACTGAACAATCAATGTAACCGTTCAAGACCTTTAAGAAGGAGTAAAGGGTGGGAAGCAGAAGATGTCGTATCTCTTGAAATTAATTTATTCTATTTTTATTAGATCTGAAGAAAGGGCAGCTTCTTTGTCAAGGCTTTCAGATTGTAGTCCAACTCCTCCAGGGACAAAATCTGGTTTAGCAAGGACGCTTTCATTTAGAGAACAAGCAAGGTCTCAATGTACATTCAGAGCCTGTGATCTGGTCAAAGGGGAATTGTTAGGAAAAGGATTTTTTGGTCAGGTATGTAATGAGCTTGAATTCAGTTCCTGTTTTATTTTGCCTACTGCTTTCATTAATCTTAAGGGCATGAGAGCGTGAGAGTTTCCCATAATTCATTGAAACAATTCTCATACCTCACAAATGTTTTGATCCTGTAATTAACAATGTTAAGTTTTCATTATCATATGACTTTTTCCTTCACCATGAGAATGCCCTACAACCCAAACTTATTTGGAATAACTACATAGTATAATAGTATGTTACCAAAATGTTTGGTCGATTCGCTTTCACCATCTTTTATTGTCTCCAGTATCCTCTATTTTCCCTTTCCTTTAACATTGTTGAGTCCCTAATTTTCCCTGTTATCTAAAGTTATCAACTTACAATATGTTTACAATACTTCATACACCAAACAATGAATCCATCTACCAACTTATCGAACCACCACAACCAAACCCCGCACCATCTTCACCCATATATCGTTCTCAATATGCTTCCAAAGTACGGGAAGAAACATTGCTGGCAAAGAAAGGATGTTTTAGAACAATGGGAGTTCCAAAAGTTTGTCAATCTCCTGCAAAGAATTACTTAAAGAAGCAAGCTCGTATGCCCATCTCCATTCGATCTGCAGTTTCAAGGGTGCAAAAGGTTTCAAAGATTTGTCAAACTGAGGATGATATGGATGAAAAAGATGAAAGTGATAATATTGAACAGCAACCCTCGTCTTCAGATGCAGTTGAACATGGAAGTGAAACAGTGTGTCAAAGGAACTTCCAAATTGATGATCACAATACTTCGCGTAAACCAAGACACTGCCAATGCACTTCAATTCCACCAAAGCCTTGTCCACCTCCAAATTCTGGATTCCAAATTATTCAAAGCTGTTACAGGGACTTTATCAAGGAAAACATGAAACGAATAACACATAAAGTACCAAAAAAACCTGAATTGAAATATATTGATGATCGTGTTGGAACTTGTAACAATTGGAAAGGATCAGGACTCCCTAGACTATACGTTTGTGGGAAAAATTTTGGTAAAGTTCCTAATTATATTGAAAACTTCAAGAAAGAATCTTATGCTAAGCATCAAACGGCAAAATACGAGATGGCAACAAAGGAACGAGAAATTCAGGCAAAATGTCGTCAGTTAAATTCATCAGAACAGAAGAATCTACTTGATGGCTTGAGGAAGAATTGGGAACAAGTTTTTTCACAATATCAACGACTACCATTGAACGTAGATTCGATTGGAAATATCCAAAAGAAATCTCAATTGGAAGCTGAATTGAAAAGCTTGGAAAAAGATATTCAATTACTTGAGCGTCATGATCAAATATTTGTTGCAGACACTTTCCGATCATTTTACTTGGCTTGAATTTGAATTTATATTTCAATCAAGAATTTACAATGATGGAGAACATGTAATCTTTGACTTGTATAGTATAGTTTGCAAGAGTATGAAGGTATTGGGTAGTACTCGATAATTAATAATTATGGTAAATGTAAAAAGATTACAAGTGTAAAAATTCAATAAATCTTTAAATTGGCATCAAGTTAATAATTTTAAAGTTTATTTGATTTGACTTGTCCGTCATGCTTCGCAGCTTCTGTTTTCTAAATTTTGTCGTGGTAATATTCAACAAGCATTTATTTATTTTTGTTTATTGTAGGTTTACAAAGTTACCCACTGTGAAACCAAAGAAGTGATGGTTCTTAAAGAGCTATATCGGCTGGATGAAGAAGCACAAAGAAATTTCTTAAAAGAGGTTTGATGAATAATAATAATAGTATAATTATTTGAATAGATGGGATTATACATATTTATACTAGCAAATGTTTTGATTTGAAGGTTGCTGTATTAAGGAGACTTGAACATTCAAATGTTTTAAGATTTATTGGAGTGCTGTACAAAGAGAGAAAGCTGCATCTCATCACAGAATTTGTAAAAGGTGGAAGTTTACGAGACCTAATACAAAATGTTCAACATTCGTTGAGTTGGATTCAAAGATGTCGAATTGTCCACGATATTTCATGTGGGATGGCATACCTTCATTCAATGGGTGTAATTCACAGAGATTTGAGCTCGCATAATTGTTTAGTTCGGGAGGTAAACAGGTTTTTGAAATTCATATTGATGTTTACATATTCATTCACATTTACATATTTATATAATTTGTATTTTAGGACATGAGTGTTGTCGTAGCAGACTTTGGTCTTGCACGAATAACTAGTGAAATGAGTTTACAAGATCGATCTCGAACAAGCAGTAAACGAGGAAGAAGAATTGAACGAAAAAAAAGGTACACAATTGTAAATTGACTTGACACTGACCTGTTTATTAAGGGGTGAAAACCCCTTTATACGAATGCCTTGTCCGTCCGTCCGTCCGTACGTCCGTCCGTCCGTCCGTCCGTCCGTCCGTCCGTCCGTCCGATAGATAATATCTCGCGAACCGTTCAACTTTTTAACGTTCTGTTTTCGCAATATTTCATCTGACG